>JABUQX010035821.1:47500-82968 GCA_015478945.1 Trachelipus rathkii | reverse complement strand
TGAAAATATAATAATATCAATGAATAATATAATAATTTAATAATACCACCAACAAAATTATTAAAGTATTAATAATTTTTTATTTTTTTTTTGAGTGGATGTACAGGGACTTATCCCACACGCTAACAAGAAGTGTACCTGGCTTAAAACTCCGTGCTTACGGACATTAACTAACGACAGAGTAATCCTCTATAACGGAACGAAATACGGAAACACCCAAGCTTGAGATGGTGGTTATAGATTTCTATACAATGACAAGATTGTTCAGGTCCAAAATAAGGAGAGGCAAAAACGCGAATCTTACGGTCACACGAACAGTCGGAGAATGATCGGTTATAAGTATGTGCATCTGAAGGACGATCAGCTGAAGAGGTATATTGATTAAGCACATCTAGGCAGTATACGGCCATACGATATATTATCACCAAAGAGATATGAACAGAACTGGTGAGAGGATCAAATTGGAGAAACAGTAAACGGGCTTAGGTCGGTAGGAAACCCCGTACCGCGTATCAATGAAGATTAATCCCATGGGTGAGTCATTTGGTTATGGGCCCAGCACGACAAAACTGGAGCTCAGTGGCCACCCTACAGGAGGGCTCGTCCTCCTCACTGCTTATAAGATAATAATAATTACATAATAA
This sequence comes from Trachelipus rathkii, assembly GCA_015478945.1. NCBI lineage: Eukaryota > Metazoa > Arthropoda > Malacostraca > Isopoda > Trachelipodidae > Trachelipus > Trachelipus rathkii. The sequence goes on along the minus strand of JABUQX010035821.1, from coordinate 82,324 downwards.
TAAATGAATCAATAATAAATAAAAAAAAAAAGAAAATAAAGTTCTTGTAAGTGGCCTGATAGCACGGGACCTCGTTATTTCCACAGCAACACCAAGGAGAAGCCGGTCTTCACATTACGTTTGGTAGATAAACTCAGACGACAAGGGAAACCTCTAAACAGGGAACGAAAGGAGGAACTTAGGCTGCGATGGTTTAGAATACTTCTATAACAAGCATGTTCGTTCCCATAGGACAGGCAACAGAATTCGCGCATCCTTTAATCTTCATCCGCTAAAGTGAGCATGATTCGTTGTATAAGTATGAGCTGGAAGGCTTGATGCTTTGAAGAGGTAGAGTTAGCCCAGTTCAGGGGGAAAAGAGAATCTTGCAGTTCTACACGGTTCCAGTAGAGTATTGGCCATTGTTCACCTCCACAAGATATGTATCATGACTGATACTCATATAATAATATATATTATTATAATAATAATTAATTCCATTAATTAATAATAATATATTTATATATATATAATAAATAATAATAATAAATTTCAATAGATAATACTTACTTCACTGGATTTTGTTAAATAACTAATCAATAACAATCCCACACCATCTATCCACTACTATTACTATATCACATCATTTCTACTATTACTACTACTCACTTAATCATAATTACATTATTGATAGTGAATCAATAATAATACTATAAAATAATAATAATCATATATATTAATACATATAATAATAATAATATATAATTCTAAGAAATAATATTGAATAATAATAATATATAACCATTAATGCGTACAACTCACGTTGGGTGAACATTCGAATACCGTTTATCAAACAGGCTATTCCCGGTGGATTAATGTTAATAGTAAAAACTCTGTTATCACAAGATCAACTAATTCAATAAATAATTTCAGCATTAAGGTAATACCAAAATTATTTGTTGTAGAATCATAAACCTAATGACAGGTAGAAAAGGTGCGGCCGTTTAGTATGTTTGATAATAAGTTCTTTTAAAAGGCTTTTGATATTTCTTTCGAAAAAAATAACTCAGTTTCGTGAAGTGACTTGCACTTTTTATTGGGAATGAATTATTCCTCCGATTGCCCATGCTTGCCGCGTATATTGAGATATTGGTGCCTTTTCCGAGATTTCGCTTGGGGTGATCATTTTCTTTGTCTTAGCAAGGAAGGGGAATTTGTGCTTTTAATCGTTCGAGATTGTTTTTGTTCTATTTGAGTTCTATACACAATATGTTAGTCACGAAGATCTATTTTCCAGTTCCCTATTGTGTTAACCTACACGTTAGGACTGTTGACCTATCTCTCTTAACGTATAGCGGTGTCAGCATTTATCATGAAGTTTTAGCCCATAGATTCAAATCTTTTTGCATTTAGTGTGGGCCTTGTCGTGTTCACGGTTAAGATTTTCGAGGTATTTCTGATATTACATCGCAAATAATTATTTTTTTTTATATTTTTAATTCCTAATGATTTAGATGACTTGTATCCAATGTATTCCCTTTGCATCTAGCCGCCTATGCGTGTATAAGATATGTAGAGTCAGTTGATGTAGAAATAAAAACTTAGACTATTAGTATAGTTCTTTGATTTATGGTGATTTTTTATAAGATATATTGTTTGGGAAACAATCTTCTTAATGCTTTAAGGAATTAGCGTTATATGTTAGAAACTATATAAGGATATTGTTCTTAATTGTGTTCATTTATTGTGATTCTTTATAAAAGAAAGCTGTGGTCATCAAGGTATACATCTAATAACTTGCAGGAAGTATACTATGTTTATAATTAGATCTTCTGCTCTTACATTTAGTCTGAAACAGGGTTCTTAATTGAAGAATTCAAGATAGGAAAATGGGGAATTTGATTTTTTTTTGTAGGGGTAATTGCGCGGTAGGTATTAGCAATGGACTTCGAATTTAAACTGTGTATTCCTATTGTTTTAAACTTTTAGAGTTATAAATGTGTCCTAATAACCATTACGGTCAGATATTTAATAATAGAATTGTTAATCAATCATAAATATTTGAAGTATGTGTATATTTGAAATTCGTGACATAATTTTTGAATATTACATTTGGATCTTAAATATAGCGGTCCCAAAATAGTTATCCCTAAGGGACACCTTGAGAAAATTGTTAGTAATGTTAAGGATCCAAAGTGCTTTGTCGTACTTGCAGATGAAACGACAGATATCACTTGCCTTTCACAACGATAAATAATTGATTGAAATTATACACACAGTATGTGAAACCATTGGTTGAACTTAATCCTTAATAATATAATAATAAATAATTTCAATATATAAATTAATCTACATAATATAATATAATTAAATTTATAATTAATAAAATATATATGATAATATAAATAATATATATATAATATATAATAATAATTAATAATTAAATAATACATAATAATCTAGTATTAATATATTAAATATAATATTAATATAATAATAATTATTATAAACAAAAAAGTTGACCAACAATAATAATATCAGTATTCTTAATAATAGTAATTAAGAAAGTATTTCTTATAACAATTCAAATAAATAAATATCTTTATAACTTTCCTTGTTTACTTTATTTCATATTTCTTTATATTCTCATTTAAAAAAATAGCAAATTTAGATGAAGATAAATACATTGCCGAGAAATGGGCTTCTGATCGGACGTTTTCGTCCCTTGTTACCTCAGGATAGTATTATTATATATTTCCAAGTTATCATATTCAAATTTTATCACCTCAATGACAATTCATAAATTATTAAACAACAATTAGATCATTAATATGAAAACTGATCTATCACCCTAATAAGCCCTAGATAATATTAAATAAATAAATACCTAATAATAATAATAATAATATAATACTAATATATATAATAATTATAATAATATAATTGATAAATAATATATCATTATTATAATAATAATGAAAAGTAATTAATAGTAAAACTATTAGATTGTTAAAGAGTCTATCATATAAATCAATATACTGATAACAATTATTCGACAATAAATAAAAGATAAGCAAAGATAATCCTAATACCACTATTTAATAATTAATAATAATTAATAATAATTTATAAATTATAAATGAATTATAATTATAATATTAATAATTAATTATTCAATATAATAATAATAATTAATAATAATAATAATATTAAATAAATCTAATAAATATGTTCGTACACAAATAAATTGAACACACACATCTCTTACTTTTCTTCACGTAAACACCAAATAACTTTCTATATCTTCAACGGTATTCAAATAGCATAAAGCAGAAGAGAAGTTGTTTTTCTCAAAATTTGATTCTGTCAAATAGCTGTCATTACAAGCTTTACTAATTTTTACTTATTAATCATAAGAGTTTTTTTTTTTTTTTATATTTAAATTATATTTATATTTCTATTATATATTATATAATCAATATATAATATTTAGTTACTAAAATGGCTTATGTATATTATATGTTGTTATACTTATATATGTATCTATTATAATATATAATATATTACGTATTAATAATATTATATATATATATTTAATATATATTATATATATATAATATATATTTAATATATTATATTTATATATATAATTAATAACTATTATATATATATATATCTATTTATTAATATTATATATATATATAGTATCATATTTATATATTTTTATATATAATTGCATTTATATATAATTATACTATATTTTTATAAAATATTCTATAATTACTTATATAGTATATTTTATTATATATATAATATCTAGTGTATATCATATATATTTTTATATTATATATATATATTTATATTTATATATTTATATAATATCATAATTATTAGATATATATATATATTTTATTTATAATATATATTATTTATACTATTTATAAATATTATAATCATTAAATTATATTAATATATTTTATTTTATATATTTATATATATATTATATTATATATATTTTATATTATGGATATTATTTTATTATATATTTAATATCTATATACTAATATTTTAATATATATATATATATTATATATATATTTATATATTTATATATAGAATTACACACATCATTTTCACTAACACATTATTATATATTATATATATTTTATTTATTATATATATATATATTATTAGTTTACGTTTTATATTATTATATATATGATATTTTTTAGACTAATTATCATATATATATATACTCTATTATATATATATATATATTTATATATATATATTATATAATAATATATACTTAATATACTAAATTTATATAGATAACTTCAGCTTGTGAGAATTTTTCTTTCTCAGTTCGTTTTCTTCCTAAGTTTTTATTTTCATATAGTTTTTGCTTTTATTTAATAATAACTTAATAATCTTATATTTTTAATAATAATATCTAATAATCCTCTTTTTATTTTTTCCTACTCTTATCTTCATTTATAAAAATTAAATTATGATTATAATTATAATATAATAATTATATATATATATATATATATATACTCTTATATGATATACTATTTATATACTATATATATATTTATATTGAGTATTAAATTATATATTTTATATAGTATTATATATACTATTATATATATTATATTTATATATATACGATATATATCATTTGTAGTATGTATTTATATTATTATTTAATATATATTTATATTTACATATTAGATTTATATATATAGTATATATTTTAGTTATATTTTTATATAATATTTTTTTATTTATATTATTTTTATATATATATTACTTATAAATTTATATTATGATATATTTTTATTATTATTTTATTAATATTATATTTTTATTTTATTGTATTGGCAGAAATGCGACCATTCACGGGTCAGGGCCCTAATTTCAAGGCTTGGGTTCTTATGAAAATAAGTATATAAAAAATAAAGAATGAGATAAAATTATTTTCTTATAATGATATATTGTATGACATTTTTTTTCTGTTTTTTTTTTTTTTTTCTTTTCTTTTTCCGTTTCTCGTTTTCATTTGTTCATTCGACTTCGTTTTGAAGATGACTGAAGGGGTAACTTCAACACTTTTCGCCTTCTTTCATCCCAGTTAGGTCATCGGAATGAATTTACACTATAAAAATCATCTAGAAATTTTGCTACAGCCTCTACAGAGTTCCGAGCATTTGCTTCCTTTTTCCTTTTCTTCTCTTTGGTTCATCATTCGGATCATAACAACAATTGGAGGCATAACCTTATTCACACTAATTTTAATCCAAACTGAATCTTTTCACATTACCTATTATTCTTCTCTTTTCTCTTCTTGCTAGCAAAATTTTCAGACAACTTCAAGAATTTTCAACACATGTTTCGGACATTACTTCATTACACACTAACACGGTTACACCTTATGGACAAATTATAAAGCAATGCTATACTCCGTTCCATCTGCACGAGTTGGTGCGCGCGACGGTCAACGATATAATTCACCGGGAGTATATGCTGCCAATATATATATATATATTATATATATTCTAAATATTACTATATATATATATATATATATATAGTATATATATATATATATATATATATTATATAGATATATATATATATATATATATATATATATATATATATATATATATATATATATATTCATCGGTAATATATATATATAGTATATATATATATATATACTATATATATAAATATTATATATATTATTTTTATATATATATATTATTATTTTTATAATAGGTATCCTTAATGATAAATGTGCTTACTTTTGTATATATATTTATATAATCATATCAGGTATAATATATACATATATATATTATATATAATATATAATATATATAATATATATAATATATTATATTATATATATCGATATATAAGTTTTGATTATTTTTTCCATGACATTAATAAAAGCGTATGTCCCCTACTTGGAAGAGAACCCCTCCCTTAAATATAAAGGGGTGATATTAGGGGCTATGGAACGTCAGGGGGGATCCAATTCTCCTTTATATCCCCCCAAATTCTACATCTTCGTAAAGATTTCTTTTAAAAAGATTCAATCTAATGGGGGGGAACAGGATGGTAAATGAGGTAGAAGGGGGGTCCATACTTCATTGGTGTTTTGTTAGTACAAATCGATTCGTTGGAATAAAGACGATAATACTTTAAATCATAGTCTGCAATGTGAGGTGTTGATATTATTTACTGGTTACATATTTTTCGTACTATAGCAGTCAAATAATAATTGCAGATATATAATAATTCATGAATAATAATAATATTAATAATATTAATATATATAATAATAATCAATTGATATAAATAATACCTTAAAGGTTTAAGTTACAATTATTATGCAATCCTCTACTACATGATGACATCCTCATGTACTTTACGTTTACATACATTATTTGTGATCCTTATTTCATAATTATACGCTGTACAATAAACAATGCTTTTATGAGCAATTATTTTCACTATAAGGACTTTAAATAAATTTCATACTTATAATCCTAGTTAAATATATATTATAATATATATTATATATTTTATTATTATATATATATATAATAAGTATAAAATTTATATACTAATTATTATTTATATATATATATTATATATATATGTTATATATATATATATTTTATAATCCTTTATATTTATCAATGTAGCTTGATCTTTTATTGATGCTTAGAAATATAATTATTCCATGATCTATATATAATCATATAATTTATTGATGTCAAAAGTTTAATATTATTCCCTCAAGCAGTATCTATATCTTTTAACTACCATACCTAACATACCCTAACCTAATAAGTTATGTATTGATGTACGCATGTACATGTTTGTTTGTGTGTGTAATGTGTGTGTTGTGTGTGTGTGTGTTTGAAATCCCTTAATAGACCTTTAATAAAATCAGAAAATATATATTTCATTTTAGTAAACTTTGTTTTCATTTAATTTGAATAAAATTTAGTTTAAAAGTAATTGCTTAACTAAAGAAAATATTATTTAAAATCATTCCGGATAATAATAAATTATTATATATATTTTTAATAATATATGAATAATAATATACTAATAAATAATAATAAATAATAATAGATAATAATATTAATAATAATACTCAAAGTAAAATAGTAATTAGAATAATATAATAATAATATTATGAATAGATAATAATAATACTTACTAATTAAGAATAGAAATAATAATAATATATATACATACATGAATAAATAATATTAATTAATATATCATTAATAACTAAAAATAATAGAATAATAGATATTGTCAAGATTATAACCAGTTTTTTATTAATTACATTATTATTTTATTATAATATTTTTATTGGCTTTTCCAAGATAATTTTTAGTGGGCGTGGGCTCGTTCCTATTTTGCATAGAAAACGGGTTAAATTTGAGAGGTTGGAAGACTACCCTAATCTATTGAATAATTACCCCATTTATTTAGTCGCTGTGCAATTTTTCAAATAATATAATTTGTAATATATTAGGAAAAAGACTCAGTGCACAACCTCAACGCCTATATATTTTATATATATATATAATATATTTACTTATTTTATAATTTTATTATATTCTTTTTATTATTTATATAGTTTTCTTATTAAAACTTGTTTTCTTTTCCTTTTTTTTTTTTTTTCTTCGGTGTATTTGTCTTTTTTTTTTTTTCTTTTATTTCTTTTTGTTCTTTTTTTTTTCTGCGTTTTTTTATTTTTTTTTTTTCTTATTTCCCTTTTTTTCTTTTTTTATTATTTAATTATTATATTTAAGAGATATATTATACCTTATTATTATATTTTATTTGTTTTTATAATTACATTAATGCGATTATTTATATATATCATTTTTTTATAGGTATTATTTATATTGTTTTATTGTATATACTCTGTTTATTATATATATATATATTCTATATTTTATATATTGTTCAATATATAGCGTAATTCATTATTTATAATTACCAATGCTTCATGTTCCTTGTAATTTGTGATTTGTTCCTTGGTGCGAAACATACTTTTTATTCGTGAAGTTAACATAACAATGTATTAAATATTGCTATAACATTAGTCGTGTAGTCCTCTCCCTCCCTTGTCCAATGCAAGTGTTGTCTGCACTTTATTTTTTTTCCTATAACTTATTGCCGCTCACACACACACACATCACACTTTTCTCGACCCCTTTATTATAATATTAATTATATTCATTTATTAACTTATTATATATTATATATAATCTGAGTATATATCTTCCCTATTATATATATTTATATTTATTATAATAATTATATATATATTTATATTATTTATTTATTATAGTATCATAAGAAATTGACAAGAGAGTTAGAGAAAAAAGAAAAGTGTATAGAAAGAAAATTGAAAGATAGGACGGCAGTGATGTTGAGAAAAGAAGAAAGAGACGATTTTAACGGAAAAAGAAGTTATAAGAAGAGAGAGAGAGAGAGAAAGGAAGCTATGTTTAAACATCTGAGTCTCAGTCCCTTTTTGAAGAATAGAATAGAAAGAAGAAGAAAGATATAGTACAAGAAGAAAGATCAGAGGTTGAGAAGAGATATTAGAAAAGAAAGAAAAGATTCTGTTTCTCGATAAAGAAAGCAAAGAGAGAATAGATGAGAGAGAGAGAGAGATGAGAGAGAAGAGAGAGAGAGAAAGTGAGAGAGCAGAGAGAGAGAGAGACGAGGAGAGAGACGAGACGAGAGAGAGAGTAGAGAGAGAGAGAGAGAGCGTAAGGCTAACTTAATGACCGATAAACGATCATTCTTTTGAAAGAGCACGAAAGCGTCTCGAGATATTCAGTCACATAAGCTTTGCGGTTTCGTGAGTTACGAGCTCAGAGAGTATGTATGACTATGTATGCCAGACAGTGGTGATGTGCTGTGTGTGTATGTGTTGTAATTTGGTCTTTAAACGTGTCGGATAAGTGTTACGACGCATTTGGGGTATAAGAAGAATAAGGGGAAAGGGGGGGGACAAAGAAAGATGGAGAACAGTATTATTCATGTTGAGAAAAGGGTGTGGTGTGTGCAATGTTTTGTTTGGCCTGTGTGTGTGTGTGTGTTCGTGTGTGGTCTCAGCAGTGGAGTTGTGGTTTTGTTGTTGTGTGTGCTGTGTGTGTGTAGGAAAACGAGGATTCCTCCCATATTAGAATTCCGTAGAAAATCGTTTCTTAGAATACCGCTGACATTCCTCGTTCTTTCTAACCTCAATACTTATGTGTCCTTACTTTCTTACGTTGCTTAAGAGGCAAACAAACCTCTTATCCAATATATTATATATGTTCATTGTATATATATTAGTATATATCTATTATATATACTATGAATGTGCCAATATTATAGTATATTATAAGTATATTTTATAATATATTTCTTAATTAAAAATTCTTATATTATACTTCATATTTAAACAAGAATTACAGACTCCTTGGATATTAAGAAAAGCCTATTTAAGAGGGGAAATCTCCATGCACTTAGCAATTGCTGACTAGTAATACAGGATCCACGGATCGTAACCCTAATCCTCAATCCCTTTATGCGCCTCACTTATTATATTTATAGGATATATATATTATAGTATATTGTACCTTACCTTATACTAGTTAGTGTAATCTTGCATATACTTTGATATAAGGTGATTGCATTTCAAATATACTTATATCATATTAGTTACTTTTTCATATATGTTGAGTGCGCCTTTATTGTAATAAGAGGATCTTAGAGAGTCGTGAAGCGATCAGATTAATGTTTATATATTAAATTTATCCAATCTTTTCAAATTGAATATTCATTTTGAACTTAAATTTTTAAATAATTATCAAATCAATCAAATAAAATTATAATAAAATACTAACAAAAGCAAACGTTTTTATTTAAACAACCCTCTTTTATCTCCTCGCGTTCCGATCGAACACGTACGTCAGAGTGTGTGTTGTGTACTGTGTGTGTGTGGAGTGTGAGGAAGAGTATATTCGTGTAGTGTGTGGTGTGGTACGTGTGTGATGTGTATGTGTGTGTGACGTCGCACGTCATACTATTTTGTGTGTAGGTATGTGTGTAAGGTTGTGTGTGTGTTGTGAGTCGTTTGAGGACGAGTTATATTCTGTGAGTGTAGTGTATGGTGTAGAGTGTCGCATGCAAGATGTGTGAGGTACGAGTAATTTGTGATGTGTCGTGTGTGTGGGTGTGTGGTGGGTGTTTTTTGTGGTATGGCTGTGTGTGCTCAGTGCGGATGACGAGTATTTGGTTGAGAATGTACTGTGTGTGTAGGTTTAGGGTGTGTGTGTGTGAATTGTGATGTCGACCATATTTCTGTGAGTGTGTGTGTGTGTGTGTGTGTGGTTGTGCTGTTGTGTGGTTTGGTGTGTGCACAAAAGCACCCATATTTAGAGCCTCCTCACATTAATTCCCAATTACATAGTGTTGTAAGAGTCGTGTTGTTTCCCGTGGTCTTAGCTTCATGGCAGAGAGGGGGAAGAATGTTAAAATCAATTAATATGCCTTCTCGTTTCGGCTATCCTTAATATTTAATATATATAATAATATATAATTAATATTAAATATATAAATATATCCAATTATATAATAATAATAATAATTATACGAATTATAATATTAATAATAATCCAATAATTAATAATATATAATAATAATAATTTATATAAAAGAATAATAATATATATATCAAATAATACATAATAATAATATATATAATTAATATTAATAATATAATTAATAAATAATATAGATAATAATCATATATAAAGAATAATGTATCAGGATATTATAATAAATGTCTCTAAGTAATAAATAATAATAATAATCATTAATATTATATGAATAATAATAATTAATGAATTAAATATCATTTTGAATAATAATAGTAATGAATAATATTAAAATATACTTAATAATTTAATATATTAATTACTGGAAATAATTAATTAATAATAATATAATATAATACATAAATAATATATCAATAATGAAGAATATAATATATAATCATATATATAATAGATAATAATGATAAAAATAAATTGTTAATGAGATTAGGTATCTCTCGAAACTTCCTACGGCCTAAAGAACCTATCTAGTTAATTACATAGAATAGTTACTGGTGGCTTTCATCAGAGAGATTGATTAGTCATTATTATTATATCTATTGATTCATTATGTAGTTATTTTTATTATTATTATTATTATTATTATTATTATTTATTATTATGTAGTGTTGTGTATAGTGAAATTGTACGTCAGTGTAGTATAGTAGTAGTAGTAGTAGAAGTATATAACTCTATGTGGTGGAAACTGAATCTGTTGCCATTCGGAACGTCAAAGAGGGAACACCTGGTTGCTGGGGGTCGAAGTCTTCTACTATTCGTGTACTGCACTAATTTCGATATAATAGCCACGAGTACAAACAAACTGTGCAAGAATTTGTGACGGACGGCAGTTTTTCCGTTGGTTCCCTGCATGCCGGCACGTCTGCCCTACACCGTCGGCGGGATGTTCTTCGCATCGTCACCTCGTGAAGTCTCGTGTACAGTACACTCTTATTGGGCAGTTCTGTGGGATTACCAGCAATCAACATGACGTGAATTTATATACCAGTATCTGACTGACTTAAGTTCTCTCTTATTATTATGTATTTACATTATTATTATTATTATTATTATTATTATTATTATTATTATTATTATTATTATTATTATTATTATTATTATTATTATTATTTATTATCTCTATTATTATTTTCATTATTCTGTTATTATTTTATTATATTATTAGTACCTGGTCTTCCCTTTCATTATTATTTATTATTATATTATTCTTATTTATTCTAATTATTATAGTATTATTATTATTATTTATATATTTAAATTATTAATTATTATAGTAATATGCCACTATTAATAATTTTGAAGGAAGAACGAAAAGAGTTGTCATAATCAAATAAATAAAAATAAAAATAATAATAATTAAATATCATCACAATTAATCAATAATAATGAATAATCAATAATAGATAATAATAATAATCAATAAATTTAATAATAACAATGGTAGTGATAGCTAGTTACCTAAAATTTAATATATAGTTAAACAATAAGTTATAACATCTCATATTACCTGTATATTATATTATACTATAATCATTTATATATATATTAATTATCTATATATATATTTATATATATATATATATATATATATATATTTTATATATAATTATATATATATATAATATATATATATATATATATATAATATAACTATCAGGTGTCAAATTGGAAGGGAAAGAATGCCAGAAGTTAGTATTTGCACCCTAACATGAGGAGTAAGGAAGTGTCAAATCTAAACAATGAATTTCAAGCAACTGGTTGTTAAACCCTCTCTAAATGGAGGCACGGACGGAAGGTACAAGAGGGGGGCAGGGGGGCGAGAAAGCTGATGGGTTATCGGGTTCAAGTCTAACCATATTATATATAAATTATTTTTCTACTTCAATTACTTCTAGGATTTGATTTATGACGCTTCATGGTTTTCTAGTTCAATATACTATATACTATGGTACTAATATACTATATACTTATATATATATTTATATCTACCCATATATTATATATATATATATTAATACTATATATAATATGATTATTATATATATATTAATATTTTATATTATTCTATATTATAATATATAGTAATAATTTATCACAGTAGGAAATGATAAAGAATATATATTATAATGGTTACAAATATATTGTTTAATGAATAAAATGAAGTTTTTATTTCTTTTTTTCTCTAGGCTTGAACTAAAGAGATTCCATGACATTTTTTTAAAACGTTTTTTTTCTTTTTACTGTCTCTCTCCTCTTCTACTCCTAGATTGTCGTATTTGATATCACCATACTCCCCATAAGTCTATAAGTTAATTTATTTATATATTATATGAGTATTATATATTATATATATTAATATACTATTATATCTCTTATATATATATACATAATTATATATATTTATTATTTATTATATATTATATATATAGTATAAAGTAAGTGTGTGTCTGTGTGATGTGTGTGCGTGTGGGTACGTGCTTAATGACACGAAGTTTGCTACTCTGGTCGGAATTCATGTTGCAAGGGTAGATTACGCCTTAGTAATGGCTGACTTAAAAAAAAAAAAAAACACAATCTTTTCTTTATTACTCGCGTTTTAAATAGATTGCCCTTAATTTCAAGGTCTATATGATTCTCATTTGCCCCTCTTCCCGGGCCTACACTGGAAATCTTCGTTACCGTATTCCGGGTGTTTACCCAAACCCCCTCCTCCCGTATCCAAGAAAAAAAACAGAAGCAGTCTTGATACATTTTCTTTATTCCTCGTCGTTTTCCATAAGTGGCTAGGCTTCGATTATACTTCCCTCCTCTCTCTCTCTTCGTCCTCATCTCTTCTCTCCCCGTCCTTCTTCTCTTTCTCTCTGCTTCACATTTATTACGAGAGCATGAAGTTCATAAAGGTGACGTTGCGTCTGCCGGCGAATAAAGTCATTCTACTACGTGATCAACACAGAATATTCTCATGGATTAATATACATTTATATTTCCTCTCCAATTAATATAACTTAACACGAATAGAGAAGACCAATCATATATATATATAGCTATATTAATATTATATATATATTATATATTATATATATATATATATATTTATCATTTATATTATTATTATATATTTATATTATAACATATTTTCGATTTTTTAATTATATTATTTATATTTTATACTTTATATTATTTATTATCTTTTTATTATATATACATATTATTGGTGCGTCTTTTGTGCTATAGATACTAGTTTAAGTTTATGATTATTTATATTATATATTATATTATTATTTTTTTTATAATATTATATTCATATATTATTATATATTTATATATTTTATTATATTATCATAATTATTATATTATTTTAATTTTATATTATATATCTAATCTTAATTAATATATTTATTAATATTGGATTGGTCTTTGGGGGGAAGACATCGGAGTGGAGTGCCCTTCCCGTGCTAAATAATTTTCGAGTTGGGGAAAATTAAGAAATAAAAGAAATATCTTCTCTATTTCGTCAAACATTATTTTTCATGGTTGTATAAATATTTACAATTATTACTTTTTTGAAAACAAAAAAAAAAAAAAAAAAATTGCCCAAACATTCTACACAATGTCCTTTTCTGATGATAGTTACTGTATTTTTCTTTAGACTTATATTTTTTTTTATTATATTTATTATATTATACTATACTATTATATTATATTATAATATATTAATCTATTAATTTATTAATCGCATAATGATTTTATATTCATATATTATATATTATTTATAATATATTATTATGTTAATATTATACTAATTTTATTATATATACTATTATTTTTTTTAAACTTGAATTAAAAGTACTTTATATATCTATTAAAAGTATTAACTCGTGTACTATAAAAATATTATTAAAATTTATCTTATATATATTCATATTATGATATATTATTATATATTATGATATATTATTATATTATATATATATAATTAATATTATTACTATATTCTATTTACAAAAAGGAAAATTATATTTCTATTATATATTAGAATGTTTATTATATTATCCTAATCTATTATGATATTATATTTATATATGATTTAATTATATATATATATATACTATATCTATAAATGTATATATAATATATTTTTTCTCGTGACATGGGACTTTTTTGCATATGGTTACTTAAATAACAAAGCCCAAAGTAACACGAAGAGAATTATTAAACATGGTATGGCAGATTGGTTACATCTCTGCCTCCCAATAATAATGCATCAAGTTTTTCACTTTCATTCATTACTTTTGTTATCACCTTTTTCAACAATGTTAATCAATTAAACTTGGAGCAACCACCAGAACATTCTCAACTTACAACTTATTTTTTAAACAGTTCTTCTACTCCTATTTTATTTCCCCCACATTTGTTCAGTCCAAACCCAAATATAAAATTTTTATAAATTTGTTAGCAATCAACAAATGGCTAACCGTACATCTTTTCCCTTTCAAGTAACAAATTATTTCACAGGTGGCGCTCCCGAATTTCACGAGAATTTTTCCTAGCCATTAAAGAGTTTTCTGAAAGAAGGCCATCCAGCTCTAAAAGGAAGGATAGGTATGTGTAAAGGGAATATGATGGACCAGGTTCGGACGGAGGGTAGAGAAGAGGACAGGGGGACAGGACAAGGGAGGGACAGCAGGCATGAACTGAGATACAGAAAAGCTGTTTAGCTCTAAACACTAGTCCTTCCAATAAGAGTTGTTTGATGGTGGCGAATGGAAATAATCCCAATATATACACTCATACTTCTCACACAAGGGAAGTTCTAAGCATACGTCCACCCCAAATATGACGAACTTAGAGAAATTTTACGAATTGCATAAAGAACATTCTGAAGGCGCTCTCTGAATAACTCCTACACGTCATTAATATGTTAATGTGTAATTAGTCAATTTCATCTTATAGTATTAATAACAATTACTAATTTATGAGTACATTATTAATGTACCTTATAATGAATTATTGAAAAATATAGAATGTCCTTATAAGATAAAGATCACGTGAATTAAATCCAATGTAATTATAAATGACACAACGAAATAGTTTTGGAAAGATTTATTATGACACGTAGTAAGGAATGAAGGATTAGAGCATTGAAAATAATTGATATATATATATTACAAAATTATATAAAGCCTCATCTATATTATTATATATATATATTATTAAATATTACTTTATAACCCAATATTTATAAATTTTTATTATATTATTATCATCTACGTTTCTACGGGATTGCATATAATAATTCCTTTTCCCTGTAATTATGTGAGGGAAGTTCCAATCATGTAAATATAGATGATCACTTCTAAGATTAACACCTACAAAGACGAATAGCAACCTAAGGGATTTTGCAATCTAATCATATTTTTGTCTTATTCTCCTGAGACTTTCAATAAATTCCTATTTCCTATTATGTTACAATGAAGGAATTTTCTCACACTGAGGGAACATATTCAATGTCGTGTTGTTTTTAAATTACCGCTAACGGTTAGGTATTTGCGATGTGGCGGCGATGTTTATTGTCAGCCGAGTTTTTATTGAAGTTCTTAAATTAAGAATTACAATTTTTTCGTATAATGGGGTGAGAAAAGAAATTGTAAAATGACTAATATAGGATTTGGTATTATACACAGGTTTAAATAAATATTATTCAATACTAAATTCAAAAATTAAAGTACATCAAAAAAAACTTAAATACCGAATAATTATTATACCTATAAATAATTACATAATCGATAACAAGAATAATTATTTGATAAACGACCGTTAACTTTGAGAGTATATAATAATTAAACTCAATAATGATATAGAAATTAATATTTTTATCATATTCATAAAAATATATAAAAGAGGATTCAATAATCATAGATATTAATAATTAATTATTATAAATAATAATTTGGTATATTATCTTTAACTTCCACAAAAAAAACGATTCCTTCTTGCACCTATTTCTTTTTTTTTTTTGCTTTCTGGTGCCATTTTAAGTTTTCCAGCTATCATAATCTTTATTAGAACTTTTAAACACCTCAAACTTGAGAAAAGGACAGAATGACGAATTAGTTTTATTAAAATTTCTCTCCCGTCCAAGAAATTAAATTTCAGAACCAGGACGGCCTGTTTACATAAAAGCGAGGGGCGGCAAACGAGGCCACTTAATACAAAGGTACAAAAACCATAAAACAGTCGTTGTTCTTAAAAAAAATTGGTACGCACAAAGGCTAAAGCAAAAAGTATATATATAAATTCGAGATCTGACATAAGCTGTCATAAAGGTCCTCCCGCTCTTAATCTTTTGTTTTTTCTTTCTTTTGTGTTTTTTTTTAGGTGTCTGACATAACTAAAAGCGGAAAAGAAAATCAAATATATAGGTAATTTTGTGGTTTATTTTTATGCCGGGTGGCTCGATCTTGGTGTTCGTCTCGCTTAGCTCAAGAGGTAGTTCCTGTGTCTATTGTTCGTCCTCTTCTAGAGGTGGGAGGGGGGCGAACGTCGATGCTTCAAAAACTTTATTTTTTTTTATAGTTAGCGAAGTAATCGTCAGCAAAAAATTTGTGGGGGTGGCGCAGAAACTTTTACTGCGGAAGTGGAGCCGCCCTCACAAACACTGGGTGCTTGATGGCCATAGATAGCATTCTAGTAAATTTGGGGTTGGGTGATGTTGGCTAGCCCTCCCCGCGCGCTGTTTGGCCGACGTCGGTCTGAGTTTGGGTCGGAGGCGGCTTTCAAAGCTGTGAGCTCTCCTCTGCAGTAATTTTTTTGAGCTACCTACTCGTAATTTATTCGGAAAGGTTGACTTATCAGTCTTCCGGGTAGTGGTGAGACCATTCGCTCCGGCGAATGCTGTCGCTGATCCTCTATATAATGTAATCGCTGGTCATTATATAGAAAAAAAATCACTCCTACGAGACCAATATATTCCCTTAGCTTTAGCTCTGTCTTTTGACGGAGAGTGCTAGCCCAATGTCACGTACCTGTGCCCATGTGCAGTAGTGGGGGGCGTATAATATATTTGGATTTCGTAGGGGTGCTTTGCTACTTGTAAAACCGAATATCTTACGGGAGAGTGGGGCTGGAAAATAACTGCATGTGTTGTCTTTTCAGTTGCGGAGTCGTCTTCGTGTAACACCTTTGATGGTGAATGCTAACCGCTCGTGAAAACTATGTCGCGTGACTAGGCTGTAGTAGTAGTAGTAGTAGTTGTTGTTGTGGTGGTTGTAGGTAAGGAGAAAATTCTCTTGCTGCTGCTGCTATAGTCCTATGCCACCAAAGCGACGAAACAAAGGGTGAGGTCAGCAGCCCTGCGTGTACAGACATTTTTGTCGGGAAGCAAGTGCGACAACTGCGCGAAACGACGGATGTGTTGGGAGATGAATTGGTAATGCCTGGCGCAAAAGGTTGGATTTGACCGAGAATTGTAGAATTGCTTAGAGATAGATATATGGATTTCTCATTTGATTAAGATGTTGTGTGATGCGGAAGATGTCCCGTTCGAAAGAGTATGGTACCCTCTGCTCGTTTCGGGACTTGTTGCCGGTTCTTCTGCTGATCACAACACAAAGAGTAAAAGAAATCCTAATCTTATCTCTGAGCTATAGGTCATTCCAACCTGCAAAATTGCCATGCATACCTCAGACTATAAACCTGCACAATGCTGAAACTATGTCGAGGGAATAGGGATGTTGTTGAAGCAGCAGTTTTAATTTGCTTGTCCTGCTGCCGATGCTACTCCTTACTCCCTGCGACGAAACAAAGGGGTTGCGAGCAACCCTGCGTGTTCCCACATATTCTGTGGGGACATAGGAAATGCTCAATGGAAGGAAGGTTAGTAGGGAATGAGCTCTAGATGCTGCAGTTTATTGTTGCAGGCCTGCAGCAACTTTTGCTCACTCTTTACAATCTACCATTTTCCACCCTCTTTTCGGTACTTGCTGCTGCGTCGTCGTCTCACCTATACCAATATATATTTTTACATGGCGATTCGCGGATGCAGCAACGGTAACGACTCCTTCAAGTGGAAGGAGGGATTTGGCCTGAATCGGCTGCCGCCTCCCCGTGGTCAGGCTGGAAACGTTTTGTACACACACACACATATCTATCAATCGTAGAGTTAGTCACTCTCAAAGATTCGCGTAGATGTGTGTGTGTGTGTACAGGCGGCTAAAGGTAGCAATTTAATATTCTTTTTTGTCTGTTTATTTCCTTCAGAATTAAACAAAAGATTAGAGATTAAAGAGAATATGAAATCCATGATGGCTTGAGCACCCATCATGGAAAATAATCTTAATATCAGTTTTATTTCCTTGCTTATCATTTCAAAGATTAAAAGCTTCATGGCTAAAGCCTTCTTTTTTTTTATAATTCCTATGAAAGGCCGTGATGGCTTGAGGACCCACCACGGTCTTAGGAATCTTCTTTAGAAAAGAAATCGGTAAACAAGGTCAAATGCGATAAAGTTGAAGAGGACTTTTGGTAAGCCCTTCGGCCCACTACGATAGCTACTGACCTTGCCGTGGTGTAGTGGCATAGCTTTCTCGGTCATTCCTTACTTTTTATACTCTTGTTTATAGGTATGACCGAGGAGGTGACGAACAGGTAGCTTGCGTTCGAGCTTTAAAAAGTTCTGTACGAAAAGAGGATAGACCGTTCGCCCCGCCGAATGATGTCAATGACACTCGTGGTCGCGTAGAAAGGATGGCGCGGCCCCCTCCTCCTTTACTATTATCCGAGTTGCTGGTTGAGAGAGAGGGAAGGAGGGATTATACTAGAGGCAGGTGTGCGGAGCAGCGAACGCCAGAAAAAAGCGGTCTTTCACTCCCTCTACCGAACCGCAATAACGATGCTGGTTTGGAAATGGAGCCAAGTCCGCTTCTGATGAAACGTTGCTGTTTCTCTTTTCCTTGATTTGCTGTTTCTCTTTTCCTTGATTTGCTGCTAAGAGGGTACATCCATCTGGGGGAGAGAGAGGTGAGTTCCTTTCTCTCTCCCAAAGCGCGTATTTTCCGAGTTTCTGCAAGAGGATAGTTCGTCTCGGCGAATGATGTCAATGACCCTCGTGGTCGCGTAGAAAGGATGGCGCGGCCCCCTCCTTCTTTACTCTTATCCGAGTTGCTGGTTGAGAGAGAGAAAAGGAGGGATTATACTCGAGGCAGGTGTACGGGAAGAGTGTCAGCAGCTTACAGCAGCGAACGCCGGAAAAAGTGGTTTTTCACTCCCTATACCGAACCGTAATAACGATGCTGGTTTGGAAATGGAGCCAAGTCCGCTTCTGCTGAAACGTTGCTGTTTCTCTTTTCCTTAGTTTACTGATAAGAGGGTACATCCATCTGGGGAAGAGAGAGGGGAGTTCTTTTCTCTCCCAAAGCGCGCATTTCCCGAATTTCCGCCCCGGCATGGTGGTTTGGCGAACCAACCATGGTAAAAGCTATCGACCTTGTTGAGGTGGGGCGGCCTAATCCTTCCCCAACCAAATATATTTGCCTCACTGTCATAGGCATGAATATATAGGGGAAGGAGAACTAACAGGTAGCTACGGAAAATAAAAGACGCCGCAGGGAAGTAGTAAGAGATGATTGTAGGAAACGGGTGTCTTGTTCGGTGAAGAAAAGCCTTTCTTCTTTATCGGATTTGACCTCGTTTCCGAGATGGGATTAGCGTTTTTATTAAAAGTGTCTTTGTTTATTTCGGAAGGAAATAAAACGAGACATGAATTATTATTATTTTAATTAAAATTTTAGACACCCTAACATCCAATTCACCAGACAGATGGCTAAAGGAAGTCAACTTACCCTTTTTACATTTTTTTGGGGTGTTGTGCAAAAAAATGCTTTTGGCTTGGAAAAGGTTGCCGCCTCCATGCGGTCCAAGCTGGTAACGTTATGTAGGCACACATATCTACCAATCGTAGAGTTAGTCACTCTCAAAGTTCGTGTAGTTGTGTGTGTGTGTGTGTGTGTAATAACGGCTAAATCGCAAAAAAGCAACAGCTTCGTCAGATGTTTGGTTGTTATTGAGGATTGAGTTGTTGGAATTGAGAAGCCAGGATTTGGCCTCTCGCGTAGGTAATTATCTTCTTCAACACCAATTTTTTCCGGTAAACTCGCGATTTCATTTCCTGCTACGGCGTCACAACCTGGCAGGTCACATCCGAGGTGTCAGAGTGGCAGAATATGTTCACACACATCTACCAATCGTAGAGTTAGTCACTCTCAAAGGTTCGTGTAGATATGTATGTGTGCATATACTGTACATTTCCAGTCACAATCCTCTCGAAAATTCTGGCAGGGAAATTCAAGGTGTCAGAGTGGCAGAACATGTTCTTCACACACATCACCACCGTAGAGTTAGTCACTCTCAAAGGTTCGTAGATTTTATGTATCAATATGCTAAGTGGCATCGATTTATATTTAATATGGGGATAGAATTACCTATCTCCTCCTGGTATCTCGCAATGTCACTTTCAGTGGTGATAGCTAAACGATAGGTAACAGCTTGCCGAGGTTTGGTCGTTGAGCGGAGGATTGAGTCGTTGAATTGAGGATGATTGGCCTCTCGCGTAGGTATCATCTTCTTCAACACCAATTTTTCCGGTAAACTCGCGATTTCATTTCCTGCTACGGAGTCTCTCATCCGCTCGCACAATTTAAGAAAGAATAATGGAGGGGGTGATGACCATAGATCCCGCCTCAGTCTGGTCTCTCTAAGTCTTGATAACTCTGGCAGGTACCCGATTGCTAGAGTGGGGGGGTGACCCCGATATATCCCCCCCCAGGTCTCGATCTTGGTGGAAGTTCGCATTGGTGCCGATAAAGCGCGAACAGTAGTAATTTCAATTGCTTGCTCAGTAGTATGATGTAGTATTAGTAGTAGAGCATACGGTTCATACGCGGTGAGACGTTTGACAGAGAAAGGAACGCTACCCTTGGACTGAGATTTTTATAGAAGGGGAGAGGAATGTCCAGCGAATCCCAATACTATCGAGTAAAAGGGGTCTTTAGATCCTGGACGGCGATGTGACGGACCGTGTGGAGTTATCTTTCCTTCGCATCTCAATGCCTTGGGATTTGCGTGAGTTCTCACGTTTTATCGTCTCTGAGTCACCCTTCAGAAAGCGTTGCTCAAACCCTGCATCTTGCTGGGCTTGGGAACGGGAATCAATAAGGTGTGTTTGCTACGGTGCGCTACAGAAAATCCTATCCTTGATTTTCCTAAACGGGCGCGACTCGCATCATCCTTCCTCGTTACTCAGGGTCTTGCGCATTTTATTGGGGCCGTTGGTGTACTGATCGCGCAGAGCCCTCGTGGAATCTACTGTTGCTGCTAATGTTGGTGTTGCTACTGTTCGTCGCGTTGAATAAAAAAGAGCAAATGAATTTAACGTATAGTGTTCTCATTGCGTTTAAATTTTCTTTGCTCCATCATTCCGAAACTTTACATTTTTTTGGGTGTGCAAAAAAATGCTTTCCACTATGACGCTACTGACCTTGTCGTGGTATGGTGGCTTGGGCTTTCTCCTGTTCACGAGAAAGTTACTAACAAGTAGCAACCTACTGTCTCTCCATGGTGGCTTGGGCACCCATCATGGAGTTTTTACTTTCATAGCTGATCTCGGGAGAACGATTTGAATCTGGATCAACTTAGTTGTGCAGTTTCTCTTCAATCTTTTTAACAAAATACGTTAAATTTCCATCACTATTTTCTTGTCTCTTTGGAATTAGCAAGATCATGTCTAATTTTATTATTTCCCGTCCCTCTTCTCGTGTGTGATCCTTTTTAAGGCTCTGATCATTCAAGTTTTTCTAAGCTTTTTAAATTTTTTGGAAAAGCTTTCCACTATAACGCTACTGTCTCTCCATGGTGGCTTGGGCACTCATCATGGAGTTGGCTTGGTTTGGCTTTTCTTGTACAATGACATTGAAAGGCAAATGGGTGAAGCATGTCTCGTTTTATTTTCTTGGCTCTTCTCTGATCGGCTTATTGGGTAAATATTTATCCCTCCATGGTGGCTTGGGCACCTATCATGAGGAGTTGGCTTGGCTTTCATGTCTCGATTTATTTCATCATCTTCTTTTCGTGTCTTTTCATGGAGTTCCTCAATTATGTCTTGTTTCTTCGGAAACGCGGTCAAGTTCGTTTGATGATGCTTCGTAGCAAGATAATTTCTCGTTTTATTTGCTGTCATCTCCTCGTGCTAGTCTCAAAGCTTCCCGCTGCTACTGTTCTGATCATTAAAATTTTTGTTAATCCTTTTAATTTTTTTAAAACACATCTCATAATGTCCATATCTGCATTCTGAACATTTAAATATTTGTGTTTCCTGATCTCGGTAAAAACGATGTGTAATCTTGATCACCGTAGTGGTGCGATGATAGCTTCACCCCTGTGGTGCACAAATCATCGCATCACTAGTTGGTCAATCATTTCCTTAATCCATGTCTCATTTTATATTCTGGTACTTCTATTTTGTTCGTCCTTTTCTTCACCCCTGTGGTGCACAAATAATCGAATCACTAGTTGGTCAATAATTTTCTTAATCATGTCTCATTTTATTTTCTATCATCTGCTGTCGATTGTTTCCGTTCTGATCTCTGTCCATGGTTGCTTGGGCACCCATCATGGAAAACGATGTCAAATCTGATCACTCTTAGTGGTGCGATCATGGCTTCACCCTGTTGTGCAACCATCATCGCATCACTAGTTGGTCAATCATTTTGAGAGATAGAAATAGTAAGATCTACTCCTGACATTTAATGAGCTAGAAAGCATTTTTTACATTTTTTTGGGACGTGTCTGAGCTTCCCCTATTCACACCTTATTATTGAAGCTTTGGGTGTGAACGGGAAGTGACTAAACCGTAGCTTCCGAAATATGTTGCTCTGAGTAAGATGAATCATGACTCGAAGATCGATGCTAGCAATAGGTCTCTAACCATTTTGGACTTTATTGTTAGGTGAATCGGTCATCTTGTCTTAGAGAATGAAAAGAGCAACGAAACAAAGGGTGGGGCAGCAACCCTGCGCGTACCGATAGCTTTTGTTATCGGGAGGCAAAGTGGCCAGTCGGTGAATCGAAAAGCTCTCCTCATGATATATAAGTTGCTGGCAGGAGAAGCGGGTTAAATGTGAAATTAAACCCGTTTTTTCCTATATCATGAGAAGCACTTTTCGGTTCAAACTTATTGATTGATTTTTCTCTGTTTCAGGTGACATTAAAAATATTTTTATTATTTACCAAAAAAAAATTTTTTTAACTGTAAATATTTATATTTTAAATGAACACCTCAGTAACAGTCCGTAGTGATCAGTCAGTAAGCGACATGGAACTCTCTTGGACCTCCTTCCTCAAACTAGAGATGTGGGAGTGCAGTGGTCCTCTCTCGATGTCCACGTAGAACCACTGTCCTCCCACGTCTCTCAGTTGCATGACATTGAGGAAGTGCTCGTGAAAGAAGATGGAGAGGGTACATCTGAAGAAGACAAGGATGTGATGGTTGTTGGGTGGGGTACCAGAACGAAAAAGGATGCTGTTATACAGGTCTATAAACAACTCAAAAAGAAGCAGAAGGGCAATATTACACCTCGAGAGTTGAGAAAAGCTCTGCCGCACAGCAACCATTACAAACGAGCTTCCACGAAGGACTTGAAGAAGTTCATAACCTTCTAACTCTTTTACGCTTTTTTGGAGTGTGCAAAAAACGCCTTTTCTGCCGGAGAATGCTACCTACCTAGTTGTGGTCCGGCGGCTTAACCCTCTCAATTTAACATTGCCATGAGAGGGGAACTAACAGCTACCGTAAGAGATGAGA
Organism: Trachelipus rathkii; assembly: GCA_015478945.1. Classification (NCBI taxonomy): domain Eukaryota; kingdom Metazoa; phylum Arthropoda; class Malacostraca; order Isopoda; family Trachelipodidae; genus Trachelipus; species Trachelipus rathkii. The sequence continues at coordinate 57,772 of JABUQX010035821.1, read as the reverse complement.
CCGTTCGATCTTCCTAATGCTGTCTAGGAACCTCTCTGGACAGGATGTTGTATATTACATTCACCTCTACTTGCTCACCAGTCAAAATTGATCAATTGGTACATATTGACCTTGTGTGATGATCATGTATGTGTTTGTAACTTGCAGCTGAATGACCAAGGACGTGTGCAATTGGTATGCTCCGCCGATGCATATGATAATTTAAGAGAGCTTTGGGTTATCAGTTTTTTAAGCTGCCTGCCACTTTTCGTGCTGTTTTCGGAAAACAAGAGAGTTAGGAAAAAGTTGCAATTCCCGAATTTGAATTTGTGTGGAATAGGCATTTTTATCTGATGGACTGACGGTTTCGGGTTCAATGAGGATATAATAAATGTGCCTGCAACATCCAACTTTCTTGTTTTCAGTGGCAGCATGGAGTGGTCCGGCAGCTTACCTAACTGGTACAGTAAGAGGTGAGACCATTCGATCTGCCGAATGCTGTCGGTTAATCCTCTGGTCTGAAGCAAGCTTACACACCTCTACTATTGACTCTGTGTGATGTTCATGTATATGTTTGTAAGTTGCAGCTTAATGACCAAGAACGTGTGCAATCGGTATGCTCCGCCGATGCATATGATAATTTAAGCGAGCTTTGGGTTATCAGTTTTTAAGCTGCCTGCCACTTTTCGTGCTATTTTCGGAAAACAAGAGAGGAAACCGATTTATAAAATGTAATGTATGCAGAATATGCATTATATTTTTTTATAAATTGGCCTAAAAAGTTGCAATTCCCGAATTTTAATTTGTGTGGAATGGGCATTTTTATCTGATGGACTGACGGTTTCGGGTTCGATGAGGATACTAATGTGCATGCAACGTCAAACTTTCTCGTTTTCAGTGGTAGCATGGAGAGGTCCGTCAGCTTACCTAACTGGTACAACTTGTGCATTTGGAATGCCAGCGAACCTCCAAAAGCCAGCGATTACATTCCGTTGGTATTAGTAGCTTTTTAAGCTGCCACATTTCATGCTGTTATCAGAAAAAAAGCAGTAATTTTGTAAGGATATTTGTGTCTGGTCAATAAAATTCTCACTATTGCTCATGTTTGAGAATTTTATGGGCACATTTGCCTTCGCCTGTTGCAACCTTCATTTTCTAAACTTTCTTCCTTACTACGTTACTACTACGACTTCTTTCTCTTGAAGGTTGGCAACGAGACAAAGGGTACATCGTTCACCCCTGCTTCTTTTTGGAAGTGAAAGCGTACCCTTTTTACGATATTTTTGGGATTTCGTGTTCAAAAAATCGCTTTCTGCTACAGTCATGGAGGTCTAGCCAACCTACCATGACAAGGGCCAACGTACCTTGACGTGGTGTAGCGGCTTACCTTCCACCCTTTTTTGGCCTTCTGGCCTACCGATTGTGGAAGAAACTAAATCGTTGTGCCCGAACTATGGTTGAGCGAATCTGTACCTTCCACACTTTTTTTGGCCTGCATGCCTTAGATGTATTTCTGTGGAAGGGACTAGTTCGTAATTCCATATCCGATGTTCGCCAGAAAAAAGTTGCAAGTTACTAAACTGGTGATGATCTGCGATTTCCTGCTCGTAGTAAGAGGAATCTACTGGAAAGACTGAAAAGAGCTTTGAAATCTCTTGCGGAAGTAGGCGCTGAAGGAAAGGCCTGAGCAACCTTACCTGATGTTGCTGCACTTTCGTTTAATATTTCTTTGTTCGAAGTAAGGAATCCAGAAGGTAATGGTTGGTGACGGGCACTGAAATATTAGTCGGTACGCATCAAGAGTTAGGTCATAGAAAACTAACTGGAGGTTGCCCCGATGAGGTTTCTTTGCTCTAATTAACCATAGCTGAATGAGGCGAGTACGGAGATGAGTAGCTGGTGCAGATATATATATTGCCGAAATGATACCCCCTTGCAAGTTTTAAAACTGGTGAACATCATTGTTCCATGCTTGTAGTAAGAGGAATCTACTGGAAAGACTGAAAAGAGCTTTGAAATCTCTTGCGGAAGTAGGCGCTGAAGGAAAGGCCTGAGCAACCTTACCTGATGTTTCTGCACTTTCGTTTAATATTTCTTTGTTCGAAGTAAGGAATCCAGAAGGTAATGGTTGGTGACGGGCACTGAAATATTAGTCGGTACGCACCAAGAGTTAGGTCTTAGAAAATTAACTGGAGGTTGCCCCGATGAGGTTTCTTTGCTCTAATTAACCATTACTAACTAGATGAATGAGGCGAGTATGGATTGTCTGCACGGAGGTTCTAGGAAGGTCAAGGAATGGGCAAGCAACTGACTGGAGGACCTTCTGTGGATAATGCCGAATACGCTGCCCGACATGAGACCAACGGGGATTGGTGGAAGGACAATGGCATTTACTGGATGGGCCTTGAACCAAAGAGACTGACGGGAAAGGCTAAGACTTGGCTTTACTGAATGCTGTAAAGGTACACACATTTTTTTTTCTACCTAAACAACATTAGGTTCGCGACAAAGTTTAGAGAATATTTTGGGTGGTAGTATTCGTGGGTAAAAAAAACACACCTGTTACAGATTCAGTAAGGTGTCAGGAATTATGCTATGGCGAGTTGGACGTAACGAATCCTTCACGTCATGACGTTAGTTTTCTTTGGCAATGCCAATTGTATACAAGTTCTATAGTTTTGTCTGAGATCGTTTTGCTAGGTTTGCACGAGGACGCTCCTGCACTAGCAAAGTGATCTGACTTGATCTTAGAACTTGTATGCCTTTCAGTAATGAAGTCTACGTCCTTGCACTATATTCCGACTTTATCGTGACTTTTAACTCTTTTTACATTTTTTGGGGGTGTGCAAAAAATGCCTTTCCGTGGTAACAGCTACTGACCTTGACGTGGTACCACGGCTTAACCTTTGTCGACTGCCTTTTAACGTTCATATTAAATGGTTTGTCGGCAAAGGGAACTAACTGGTAGCTTGCCTCTCTGTCAAAGGGAAGACTGGCGGAAGCATAGCGGTCAGTGACTGTTCACTCATTGGCCACTACCGTCGCTTTGACTGACTGGCATACAGCCTGAGTATTAGCAGATCTTCGCATCAGCCAAAGTGTTGTAAAAGTGTCGAGTCCCATGATTCGGGACGAGCGCTTGATACTTATAGGCTACAAAGATTAAACCACCACTCGAATGGTGCGGCCGTGCCGGTAATCGCGTGGGCACGTTAAATATACCGCGTAAAGTCAGAGTGACCGAAGTTTTCCTAATTGACCCTTGTGAGCTTAAATTTAACTAAACAATCGAGAAAAGAATCAGATGAATCCTTACGAAGATCTTTTGGAGACGAGAAATTGATAATTGATACAAAAGGTGAAGGTTCCTTTTATGGATATGAAACAAAAGGCGTTCATCCAACTAGAAAAATATAGAAAGGCGAGAGATGCTGCCGTTCTGGCAGGAGAAACGGTCCCCCTTCCTCTGTTTTCAAAGTATCCTCAACCAGACGAGATAATTCAACCAAACGAGACTCTTCAACCAGTCAACAAGTTTCCTCAAACTTCAAAGAGGAAAGTTGAAGAATCAGAAGACATTGAAACACCAATACGTCGTCATAAGAAAATTACACCAAACTACAGGTGTTTAGACAGTAGTGATGAGGAGGAGTCCGCTGTTACTTTAGATTTTTCAGGATTTAATTTATCAATTGACACTCCCGAGCCCGATACTGAATCGGAATATATTCCGTCGGACCTAGAATCCGTAGAAAGACAGGCAAGAGTGGAAACACCACCACCACCAGCACCACTTCAAACTACTACTTCAAAACACCTACCACAATCAGCTGATGCATCTTTTAGAAAAAAATCTTCTAAAGAAAACCAATACCCAAGAACAAGGAAAGATCTAGAAAAAATCTATGCAAAAAAGAAAAAAGAACTGAATAAAAAAATAAAAAATATGAAAAAGGAATTAAAAAAAGAAGAAAAAAAAACTTTTAAACAGTTTGACAGAAGACAAAGAAGAGTGAAAAGGCAGAAAGAAAATGGATCAAAATCACAAGATGTGATTCAAGTATCATCTAGTCAACTTTCAAGAAACATATATAAGTGCCATATATGTCATAAACAAACAACACGAGTAAGCCAACACCTAAAAAGAGCTCACAAAGATTTACCAAATGAGGAGCATCAATTAATGAGAAAAATAATTAAAATAATTAAATTATAAAATAATAATAATGTTATGTTATGTTTAACGAATCTGTCAGTTTTGATATTTTTCTTTTTTGTTTTGTTTTTTAATATATTTTTAGTACATGATCCTATCAATCAATTTAAGTGGTGACGGACATGATTCAAAAATATATAGGACCTGTTACGTTTTACGACTCCGTAAGTTTTATTTTTTTTTTTTTAAACTAAACTGCGGTTTACTCTTTTGTATTCCTTTAAAGATGGTAGGAGTCGGGGTCTTTCGGCCTTCCGGGGAACGATAGGGTGGGACTATTTTTCCCCCTCCAGGGAGGGTCTCCGGAACCCCCGCTCTTGGGTATTTGGGTGTCGCGGGGGTTCCTCCCCTACGGGGTATTGAAAACGTCCTCCCTCTGTCTCCCATCGGCTCGAGCCACCTAATTTTTTTTATTTTTACATTTTTATAAGCTTTATATGCTGATTCCAAATATGTAATTCGTTTTTCTGTAAGTCGTACTTTTCGAGATATTTCATTTTTAATTTTTTTTATTTGTTTTACATTTTTATAATAGGCTTTACATGCTGATTCCAAATATGTAATTGGTTTTCCTGTAAGTGTCGTACTTTTCTAGATATTTCATTTTTTAAATTTTTTTTTTATATAAATGTGATTTTTAAAAAATTATTTAAAATATTTCGAACTTTTGAATCATGTCCACACCACTTAAATTCATTGTTAGTATCATATACTAGCAATATGTTATAAAAAAAAAAAAAAAATCAAAACTGACGGAGTCGTAGTGAATACAAGGGCCCTGGCAAGGACTCTAACATATGAGGCACCGGCCTAACCACGCCTTTGCAGATCTTCGCCATTAGGCGGACAGACATACGGCGGTCGCACAAAACTCTGACGACATGGACTAGCTCAATAATCTGGAAAGTTTCACCATCATTGCTGATGATTAGGGTTGACCAAGCACCGGAATTTTCCGCACCGCACCCGGTGCGTCGGCCAAAACTAAACCAGAGATACCTGAACTTGGGGACTTTGCTGTTCTTTACCGTCGATATTATTGGTTCCATCTGTCTGGGACCTACTTACCATGTACTTAGTCTGTTTTTTTTATTTATTTTTTTTTTTTGTTAAGTTGCAGGCCTAACTTCTACGAGTCTTCCACTGCTGCGTTTGTTCTTAAGGGTTGCAGACTCATTTCGTCTGCTAGAAAGATATCGTTGGCGTAGAGAATTGACCAGGGATGAGGTTTCTGAATATTGGCAGTCACCTCATTCGTTCAAACAAGAGAGGCGAGAGGGCCTAACCCTTGTCAACTCTTAACAATATTAAAAGACGACCCTGTTCTTGCTGGGGGCATCGCACTCAACTTGTTTAATTGTGGTAGGGCAGTTTAATCCATCCGACGTAGGCCTCCGGGGCACCGTGCAATCTCAGGGTGTGCTAGATAATCTCATGTGGAAATATTTCGATATATATATATATATAATTAGCTCATGTGGAAATATTTCAATATATATATATATATATATATATATATATATATATATATATATATATATATATATATATATATATATATATATATATAATATAGAGGGAGAGAGATATATATATATATATATATATATATATATATATATATATATATATATATATAATTACTTATTGGCCACACGGAACGGGAGGTCGGATCAGAAAAAAAAATCGGATTCATAGGTAGCCTCCATGATACATAAATTGATGTTCTAGGGGCGAAAAGAATTTTTTTTCCTGCTCTAGGGGTGAAATGAGGTGAGGTTAGGTTAGGTCACCCCTAGGAAAAAATTCATTTCGTATAAAAAAGGTTTTGTCCTTAAAATAATCTTTTTCCTTTAGGTTTAACCGCAGAACACTATTTTCAAATACATTTTACTCAATAATGTCGCCTAACAAACTAGATCCAAAAACAAGCAATAAATTTTTTTTTATTTGCTTTAGTTTTGATTTCGCCACTAAAAACTTAATTTTATTTAAATTTTAAGTTGATATACAGTACATTTAATAGTGTTGGCGTTAAGTAACTTTTAATATATATATATATATATATATATATATATATATATATATATATATATATATATATATATATATATATATATATATATATATATATATATATATATATATATATATATATATATATATATAACTTTTGGCATAAAATATATAAATAAAAATTAAGCTCGAATATAAGGTGTTAACTAGTCTTGAATTTCTTTAGTATCAAACCAAAATAGATACGGTACCCCTGTATGCAAGGTACAATACTTTATAGCAGTGGTTCTCAAACTGTGCAAACTGTGTGACGCGTCACCTTTGGGAGACGCAGCTATAGAAAACAGATTTTCTGCTAAAGCTAGCTTACTTATGTGATATTTTTAAAAAGCTGAATGCTTTAAAATCTTATTTTGAAAGGGATTGAGATAATTTCGGCTTTCATAAAAAAAAAACTAAAATTATGGAAAATAAAAATGAAAGAAGGAGGCGGCAAAGAATGTTTTCCAATATTGCAACACTTTTTGACCTCAAATGGGGTTGATTTCTCTCGTGATATGAAATCCATTTTTGTAGAAACGTGACTAAGGGTTTGAAAAACGATCATATGAATAAATTTTCATGGATTCAGGATCCATTTAATGTTGCTGCTCCATCTGATTTTGTCATTGGGGAAAAATAGAATCAATTGAACTGTCTTGCGACAATTCGTTGAAAATAAAATTTTGTGTCATGGAATTAACAGAATTTTGGATGTCGGTAAAAATGAATGTCCACTACAGAGCGGTAAAGCTCAAAGATTTTAATTCCATTTATGACTTTTCTTTACGCGAAGCTGGATTTTCGGCTGTCACTGTAGTAAACAGACAGACTAGTCGTCCTAAAATTTGATAAATTTGGAATCTTTCGAAGTAATTTATCAAATTTTAAAAAAACTAAATATCGATCAAAATTCAATTTAGAAAACGAAATGAGGGTGGCTGTATCCAATCGGATTCCTAGATTTTCGAAAATGTGGATCAGGCATCCATCCCACCGGGACTAATTAAAGGTAAATTTAATTTCTTATTCATATATATATAGTTATAAGAAGATATATATATATATATATATATTGATATATAAATATATATATTTTATATATATATATATATATATATATATATATATATATATATATATATATAAACTACCTTTCAACGTGTTTTATCCCTATGCAGGGGGGGTACACGGGGGACCACAGGAAATCAAGAACTTTTAAGGCCGGCTATCCTAAACCAGTGCCACTAACGTGTTGCAGCCGAGTTTTAACTTTAACCCCAGGTAGATAAATCGAATCTGCTACGCGGATGCGATTTTTTGAATCAGCGTCCTCTCGCATGACGGCGACTCATCCTCCTGCGCCACGACGTTACAGTTCTTATATATATATAGTATATATATATATATATATATATATATATATATATATATATATATATATATATATATATATATATATATATATATATATATATATATATTTATATAGTTATATATTATATATATATATATATATATATATATATATATATATAGCAGCATATATATATATATATATATATATATATATATATATATATTCAGAGGCAAATCCTGGGAATACTTTTGGCATGCTGTAATCATGCAATATTTTTGTAATTTAATGATTAATAATAGACCCTACTTTATAAATTGTAAAACGTTCTTTCTAGAATTTAACATGGGGTGACTTCAGCAAACTTGAATTCGTCAAGGGAGCCGCGAATCGAAAGAGTTTGAGAACCACTGCTTTATAGTATTAATGTACCCACGGTATCGTAAGTATATTTTTACAGTGATATAGCATTTAATATAATTATATTTATTTATTTATTATTATTTTACAACTCTCGGCTGTAGCCTGAACGTTTTGCCATAAAGGCGGAGTCTAGCATTCGAAAGTACGACACGAATATACATACGTACAATAAACGATTATTGATATATAGTTTATTATATTTATTCGGACACGGAATATAACTATATCGCTTTGCAAAAAGGCGTTGCCTAATATTGAGTTAATTTCAATTAGTTTAATATTTATTAACGAATCAACAAAATTAACCTATATATATATATATATATATATATATATATATATATATATATATATATATATATATATATATATATATATATATATATATATATATATATATATATATATATATATATATATATACCTGCGTTAGTTTTCATATTCAAACTATTAATTGAATGGGAAAAGCTGTAAATATTCCACCGACAAGGGTCTACCCAGAACTAGAGCAATATTCAAATTCAATATTGCTGTTCCCAATTTATATAAAACTAAATTTTATCTTTTCTCCGGTCAACTCATTTTCTGCTTAGTTAATTAACGTACTGTATAATACACATTATCTAAACGGATGTTCTTAAAGCTAAATCAACTTTATATTAAATCCACGCTCTATTATAGGTATAATTTATTTCACTTAAAAGATAATATACGATAAGGACAATAGTATGATTTATTATTGCGCAGTAAATATGTGAAGTTATCGATCCGAAGTAAATTAGTCAAATGAAGAGAAAAGAATGTATCCAACCAATCCATAATCATTCCAGAATATTCTATAGAAATTGAGTTCCAATATTTTTATTTAAAAATTTAAAGACTGAAATTTTTGTTTAAATTCTAGGACCAATAAATAATCTTGGCCCTGTTCGTATTAATCGAATTCGGCACAGGATCAAAGATGGCGGTGTATGCGGATCTAAGATGGCGGTATATGATAGGGCTCTTACAAAAGGCTTATTGCTTCTACCACTGCCTATTGGCAGTTATCTGTTTAAATTTTATGAACAAAAAATACAATGTATTTTAACAAATTTATATATGATTGGTCTTTAAACACAATGTCTACGAATAAATACTCAGAAATACTAAACGAACTAGCTATGTCACATTTCAACTGTGAAATGAGACTCATGACGCCTGACGGCGTTTTGTTGCCACTAATAATTTGATTTCACACGTCGTACGCCTGGCAAGAATCTTTGTCAAAATTTAGCTCACCTTTGCTTTTTATTTGATATTTCAAGGCATAAATTATTATTTTTTTTTAAATGGCTTACGCATTTATTATTATTATTATTATTATTATTATTATTATTATTATTATTATTATTATTATTATTATTATTATTATTATTATTATTATTATTATTATTATTAATGGCAATTATGCCGATTTCGACGAAACTTAACTTTCCGATTTTCATGAAACTTACATAAAATGTTTAAAATGAGCTTAAATGAAAAAAAAAAAAAATAAAAACAAATATATCACAACATGAGACTGAAACAAGTTACGAAGTCTTCCAATTTAATATTGAATTCAAGCATTCAAAACTACTCACTCCCAAGGCTTCTTTATTTAAATTTTGTTTAAGGCTTATCACTTATGTTACTTTTTAATATTTAATTAATTTACTTTAAATACTATAATTTAACATTATGGGCGGAGACTCAAAGAAAAAGTCTCATGCCATGCATTTGTATCGGGTGCCGATGGATTTTATTAACTTTGTTCTAATTAAAAACATTTATGGACAAAAGTATTTTGAATGTCGCAATTTGACGGATTTTTAAAATAAGGTTCTTCATCCTTCAACTCATTTCAAATCTGCTTCCTCTTTTACTTCTAGAATTGTTTGTCATGTGATTTTCTAAGATTCCGATAATGTGAACGATATAATTGTATTCTCTTTAATGTAATACAGACTATCTTGAACTTACAAAGACACTTAATATGACTACAACATTCTCTCCCCGTGGTGTCAAGATTTAACATTTATGTTATGCCGCTTTCTTATAAGAAATTTTTTAAGCATGGTACCATAAAGTACGTATCCAAGGTAAATATCGATATATTACCGATGTTTTCCTTTTTTCCTTACTCATTCACCTTGAAACTGGCTTTTTCGTGCACTGAAGCATTCGTTTGATGACTTATTTTTATTAATTTAATCTTTTC
>JABUQX010035821.1:32500-42500 GCA_015478945.1 Trachelipus rathkii | reverse complement strand
AAATTTTCATTGAGGAACCTAACTTTTCTCCAATTAAGTTTCCATGTCCTTCTTGAGAAATTTGTGGACTTCTCATAGGAGTCATTTTAATCCTTTTCTCTCCAAAGTCTGAAAAGTTTTCGTTAAGATCTAACTGCCTTTTATGCCCATGTTTTGATCCTTCATGAGAACTAAATTCTTCAGATGATTTATGAATTCTCTCACCTGAAACAATAGTCTCCGTTTCTGGATTTTCATAAACACCTTTGACAGGGCTTTTAAACATACGCCCATCAATGTTAGACGAAATAGAAATATTTATATCTGCATTTCTGTCAGATGAGGCTGCGACTGTTGATGTTGAAGCTGCTTTTGCTGTAGAGGATATATTCTGTGAGCTTCCAACAGGTTCTGGAGATCTACTCTGCTTTTCTGTAATCAATTTTGGGGACATGGTAGATATGTTTTTATTGGAAGATTCCTGTGAATCCGATTCATTGTCATTAGGTTGGGGAGGATTGGCTAAACTACTGGTGTTTGGCGTATGGAGTGCAGATAACTTACTGGTAGACGACTGTGGAGAAAATAGACTCCTGCGTAATTTTGTAGGTTCTAAGTGAATGGTAGAAGACTTAGAAGAAGAAGAAGAAGAAGGATCAATTCTTATACTACTTTTATTATTCTCTACTTCGGCCGGTACACTGTTACTACTATGTAACTTATGTAGTTCTAATTGGTTACTTGATAAAGGATTACTTTTGTTTATTGACTTAGGAGATCCAAAGTGAAAACTGGCAGATTTCGGAGATGAACGTAGGCTCATTTGTGTTGTTTTTGGTGATTCCAACTGTTTTTCAGAAGATTTAGGACTAAGGAACAGATGATCACTGGTTCTTGATTTGGGAGATTTCGAACCATAACTGGTAGACCTTGGAGATGTATTTAGATTCATCTGTGTTGATTTTGGTGATTTCAGCAGTTTTTCAGAAGATTTTGTAGGAGTAAGGGACAGATGATCACTGGTCCTTAATTTGGGAGATTTCAAATGATAACTGGTAGACCTTGGGGATGTACGAAGATTCATGTGTGTTGATTTTGGTGATTTCAACTGCTTTTCAGGAGACTTGGTAGGAGTAAGGGAGAGCTGATCATTGGTCCTTGATTTGGGAGATTTTGAACCATAACTGGTAGACCTTGATGTACTTAGATTCATCTGTGTTGATTTTGGTGATTTCAGTGTTTTTTCAGGAGACTTTGTGGGAGTAAGAGACAGACGATCACCAGCCTTTGATTTGGGAGATTTCGAAAGATAGCTGGTGGACCTTGGGGATGTACGAAGATTAATGTGTGTTGATTCTGGTGATTTCAACTGCTTTTCATGAGACTTGGTAGGAGTAATAGACAGATGATCCCTGGTCCTTGATTTGGGAGATTTCGAACCATAACTGGTAGACCTTGATGCACTTAGATTCATCTGTGTTGATTTTGGTGATTTCAATGTTTTTTCAGGAGACTTTGTGGGAGTAAGGGACAGACGATCACCAGCCTTTGATTTGGGAGATTTCGAAAGATAGCTGGTGGACCTTGGAGATGCACGTAGATTCATGTGTGTTAATTTTGGTGATTTCAGCTGTTTTTCAGGAGTTTTAAGAATAACGGACAAGTGATTACTGCTTTTTGATTTGGGAGATCCTAAATGATAACTGGAGGGCCCCGGAGATGAAGATAGGCTCACGCTTATGGGTTTCGGCGACTGCAGTAGTTTTTCAATAGACTTTGAGGACAGAGGGAGACTATTACTACTTTTTAATCTTATTGATGGCGACAAAGTGTCAACTGCCTCAGAATGAGTAGTGGTAGTTTTCTTTCCTGATTCTGATATCTCAACTTGGTCACTTAAACTTGTAGTTGGAGTTGTGCCAATAGTTTTGGAGATTCCAACTGCTTCCTTGTAGAATTTGGGGACAAATGTATTGATCTTTTGGGTCTGGGAGAATCTAAGGTATTTTTTGCATTTACATCGACGTTGGTACCAAGAGTACTAGTCACAAATTTGTTAATTTCTTTAGAATTTTCATTGACTTCCGAAGAATTTGTAGCATCATCAACAATTTCCGATTTGTTCTTTTTCATTTGTGATATAAAATCAATATCAAAATGAACAGATTTTCTTCTTTTACCACTGACAAGTGTGAGCTCGAAATTTGGTTCTATAAATAATGAATTATCAGCATGATCTTTGAAGTTTTGCTCTCCAAAAAGGATTGAATTATCACTTATGGAAGCTAAACTATTCTCTTTTCTTATAGGAGATTCTAAATCTTTGTTTCTTTTAGGAGATTCCAAACCTTTCTCTTTGCTTTTAGGGGATTTACCGAAATTAATATCTTTGCCTTTAGGGGATTCTAAAACTCTCTCTTTAGTTAAGGGGGTTTCTAAACCATTTTCCTTTGCTTTTTAGATTCTAAACTTTTCTCCTTTCTTTTTAGGGATTCTAAACCTTTTCTTTGCTTTCTTAGGGGATTTACCTAAATTCTCTTTGCCTTTAGGGGATTCCAAACCTCTCTCTTTAGTTATAGGGGTTTTTAAACCCTTTTCTTTGCTTTTAGGGGATTCTAAACTTTTCTCCTTTCTTTTGGGGGATTCTAAACTTTTCTCCTGTGTTTTGGGGGATTCTAAACCTTTCTCTTTGCCTTTAGGGGATTCTAAACCTTTCTCTTTGCTTCTAGGGGATTTTAAACCTATCTCACTGCTTTTAAGGGATTCTTCTGAATTATTCTCATTGCTTTTAGGGGATTCTAAAACTTTCTCTTTTCTTTTCGGGGATTCTAAACCTTTCTCTTTGCCTTTAGGGGATTCTAAACCTTTCTCTTTGCTTCTAGGGGATTTTAAACCTATCTCACTGCTTTTAAGGGATTCTTCTAAATTATTCTCATTGCTTTCAGGAGATTCTAAACCTTTCTCTTTGCTTTTAGGGGATTTACTTAAATTATTTTCTTTGCCTCTAGGGGATTTTAAACCTTTCTCTTTAGTTATAGGGATTTCTAAACCCTTTTCTTTGCTTTTGGGGGATTCCAAACTTTTCTCCTTTCTTTTAGGGGATTCTAAACCTTTCTCTTTGTTTCTAGGGGATTTTAAACCTGTCTCACTGCTTTTAAGGAATTCTTCTAAATTATTCTCATTGCTTTTAGGGGATTGTGACTCTTTAGATGATAATCTAGATACGGAATCCGTTGAATTAAGAATATCCGACTCATCAGGCGATTTAGGATTAGTTTCCTTAACTTCTGGAATTGCGTTAATTAAAGAACTAATATCAAAATGAACAGATTTTCTCCTCTTTCGAAACTGTGATTTCGGATTATTTTTCTTACCCAGATCGATACTATTATCGATACTATGGCGTCTTTTACGCTTCTTTTGAATTTCTATTTTGGCTTTACTTATGTCGATACTTTCATCTAACGACACTACTGATAAACCAAGATCGTCAACAGTATTCTCTGTAGGCGCCGGAGTTTTTAAGGTGCTGTCTGATATTGGATAAGGGTTTTCAACCCTTTTTTGTCGAAGTTTGTCACGAAACGTTTGACCTCTATTTTGTAAAAATAAATCGTCACCAGAATCATCAAATCCATAACTTAATGACGAAAAGGTTGAAAGTGAGAGAGTATTATTAGTAACGTCTGATGTGTTCGGAGCTTTTACTATCTTTGAGGCAATGGACTCTTTATTAGGTGTAGAAGGTTTTCGAGCATTTGTTCGTAACTCATATGGAGTGTCTTCTGGAGGTAACTCTTTTCCGAGGCTCCTCAAAAATTTTCTTGGGGAAGTCATCTTTGTATTGTTACTATATTTATTTATGATTATCCATACTTTAAAAAAATAAACTAATTTGTAATTAAAAGCTACGGTTTAAAGTAAAACTTCTCAATATTATTATTATTATTATTATTATTATTATTATTATTATTATTATTATTATATTTCCAGCATCGACTCCTACGAACTCATAGCAGCCCTAAAGAATTTCTTCCTGCCCTATAAATGAGTTTAAAGGTTTTGTTTCATGCGAAGTTTTCCCATTTGGAGTCGATTTTCCTTTTGATGTTTGAACTGTTGCTAAACTTTTGATAGGCCTACCACCAATTTTACTGTAATTTTTTCTTTCGCTAAGGGCGCTCTCCGAAGCATAGTCCAAGTCTTCCAGGTATTATAACGAGATTACCAACCAGCTACGGCTTTTTGCAAAGGTAGGTCGATGTATATATATTTTAAGCAAGTCAGATTGCACTAGAATCTCACCGAGGGAAGTCAAAGGAAAGGCTGCTTAAAAGGATAAGTTTAAAATAAGAACAGAAGAAAAAGAAGAAATAGTTTCCCGATTAAATCGGTAAGTCTCAAACTTGTTGTTTATTTTAGTAAAAATTTTGCCGCTTAGAAAAAAAAGTAAAGTTATAAAATTACAAAATGTTTGCATTTTTAGGGAATGAGTCTGGAACGAAGTTTGGAGTCATAATCTTAAAATTATTGAAGCCGTGTATCGATGACAAAAGAACAATTCAGCCAGCAGCGTTTACTAAAATAGATGGGTGTGAAATCTTATCAGACGAAACAATTAAAGAAGTTTGCCCATTATACACATTTTGGATCATGTACAAAGTACTAGTGAGTGACAAAATAATACTTAGGATTTAAAACTGTAAGTGTTTTGTTGTGTTGACATTAACCAAAAATACTCGAATAACGATTTTAGTAGCTTAAATATTTGCTAAACTTTTAATAGTTGACTGAAGTGAATTTATATTGTTACCTTAAACATTTTTGAACATTGCCAGGTATAACCTAGGACAAAGTAATAAAGGTGATTTAAATTCTTAAAAGCTATTACAAAGTTATAAACTAAATTGAATAAGTGACGTTTTTAAAAATAATATTTATCGTGGTATACCAAAGGCCAAATTATATTAATTTTGAAATTTTCTCTCCTTTATTTGAAAGTATTAAGATCTGCCTCGTCCTCAGTTTGTGTCCTGCTTCGAATCGTGATTAGTGAAGAAAATTCTGCCTCTGTTAAGTTTTGAAATTTAGTAGAAATATTTATTATAGGAGTTAAACGAAACTATTTATCTGTTTATTTATATGTCTTTGTTATTATAATACGAAAATCTGGTAGTGTATCAATTATCACCTCCTTTCCATTCCTGCAAAATAAAAATATATATGGGACCTTTTGGGTTTCCAGGGACCTCCGCAAAGTTGATGAAATAAAAAGTTTATAAGTTACTGACGATAAAAGGATAGATTAAAAAGGTATAAAAAGATATAAAAGTAGAGAGATCAGTAACAGTATGTGTCCGTGCGGTGTTTTTGGAACGAACTTTGGTTTAATTATTTTTGCATAATGGAGAGGAGTAGGAAGCTAAATCCAGTAAATGAATGGGGATGTCATAAGAGTGTGTAGTATGTAGGTCCATAGCACATTTTGGGGAAAATTGCCCATTGAGAGGTTGTTGGGCCAAAGGTATGTGTAGTGTGGTTGCAGCAACGAGTGAAAAAAGTGAAGTTGCAAAAGAGTTTCAAACGGAGGAAGAAAAAAAGTAGGTAAAATGGGAAGAAAAGAAAATAGCGTTAGAGAAAGTTAAAGAGGAAATAAGGGAAGAAAGAGCTTGGAAAGAATGGATAAAGAAAGAATTTAAAGAGAAAGAAAGATTAATTGATGTCTGGGTTAGAGCATTAGTGTTTATTATATTATTCCGCGAATTGTTATATTATTATTTGAGTAACATGTAGAAGTGTTTACAATATGGATGCCCATTATGAATATTATGTGTACATTTATTTTGGGGATTAGTGTTAGAATTTTTCTTTCTTTTCTTTTTAAGATTGGTATTCCAATCTTGGAATGGGAGTAATATAACGAGATTACCAACCAGCTACGGCTTTTTGCAAAGGTAGGTCGATGTATATATATTTTAAGCAAGTCAGATTGCACTAGAATCTCACCGAGGGAAGTCAAAGGAAAGGCTGCTAAAAAGGATAAGTTTAAAATAAGAACAGAAGAAAAAGAAGAAATAGTTTCCCGATTAAATCGGGAATTAGTCTGGAACGAGGTTTGTTTTGATAATATTAAAATTATTGCCGCTTAGAAAAAAGTAAATTTATAAAATTAAGAAATAGTTTCATTAATCGGGAATGAGTCTGGAACGAAGTTTGGAGTCATAATCTTAAAATTATTGAAGCCGTGTATCGATGACAAAAGAACAATTCAGCCAGCAGCGTTTACTAAAATAGATGGGTGTGAAATCTTATCAGACGAAACAATTTAAGAAGTTTGTCCTTTATACGCATTTTGGATCATGTACAAAGTACTAGTGAGTGACAAAATAATACGTAGGATTTAAAACTGTAAGTGTTTTGTTGTGTTGACATTAACAAAAAATACTCGAATAACGATTTTAGTAGCTTAAATATTTGCTAAACTTTTAATAGTTGACTAAAGTGAATTTATATTGTTACCTTAAACATTTTTGAACATTGCCAGGTATAACCTAGGACAAAGTAATAAAGGTGATTTAAATTCTTAAAAGCTATTACAAAGTTATAAACTAAATTGAATAAGTGACGTTTTTAAAAATAATATTTAGTCGTACTATTAAGAAAGTTGCCAAATGATATTAATTAGAAATTTTCTCTCCTTTATCTGAAAGTGTTAAGATCTGCCTCCGTCCTCAGTTTGTGTCCTGCCCGAGCCGTGTTTGGTGAAGAAAATTCTGCCTCTGTTTAAGTTTTGAAATTTAGTAGAAATATTTATTATAGGAGTTAAATGAAACTATTTATCTATCTATTTATATGTCTTTGTTATTATAATACGAAAATCTGGTAGTGTATCAATTATTACCTCCTTTCCATTCTTGCAAAATAAAAATATGGACCTTTTGGTTTCCAGGGACCTCCGCAAAGTTGATGAAATAAAAGTTTATATAAGTTACTGACGATAAAAGCCTTTCCTAAGGGCGCTTCTCCGAAGCATAGTCGAAATCTTACAGGTATGCTTCAATGTGTGCGTGTTTTCCCTCTCTGAAATTAATATTCTTCAAATCTTCAAATGTATTCTCGTCTGAGACAGGCAATCATATTTAGCCTATACATTTTTTAAGCTAATTATCATCCAGGTAACTGTCTTTGTAATTGAAAGTTTAAATATATTAATATATATATTGAAACAAACCAGTTAAATGTATATGAAGGAGAAGTAAAGATGAGATTGCTTAAGGACAGCGTAAGAGAAAGGAATAATACGAGTGAGTTACTGAGGAAAAGAAGGTTAAAGTTGCTGAGACGAAAAACAAGAACAGATTTAAAAAAAAAAAGAAACTCCCCTCAGAGAAGCGGTAAGTAAAAGCTAAATGAAAGTTAAGTGATTTATTATCGTGAATTTATTATCATATTATAGGGAACAAAGTTGGACCGGGCTGATTGGATTGAGCTGTACCTAGGACAAATCGGAAGCTTGATAGTCAAATTATTGTTCATTCAGCGTCTGGAAAGCGGATCGGCTTGCGGGCCAGGTAGTTGGATTTGCGACTTGACGAAGGATCAAGATTTGTGTTTATTACTGACAGTGCGAGAGATACCAGGATTCGGACGAGGTTTGACTTGATTGGATTGTCGGGTGGACGACAAGTCGGGACTGACCATCCAGTTTTCGGTTAAGTAACTTTTTTAAGGAAAATGCAAAGGAAATAAAGGGACTGCTAAAGTAAGTTGCGCAGAGTTTGAGATAAATTTGCAGTTACTATAAAATTTATATTTATTGGAATTATTTTATTGAATAGAATTTACGAAAATTGTTTACAGTATATGTTCGGGAAAAATTATTGAAAAATTGATAATGTGATTTGTTGTAGATTATTTTATGCTGAAAATTAAGTGTATTTATTTATAGAGTAACCTATTGAAATTATTTTACATGCTTTTAATGATAATTTAGAGATTTAGAAACGAATTGGTTTAAATTTATATATGCGTGTTCTTTTTAATATACTTTAAGAAAATCAATACTTGTTACTGCTCTTATTTTATCCCCGTTCTCTCTCCATTTATTATATTTATAAAAGGTTTAATAACAATCTACTTTTTTTTTTACAATATATATATATATATATATATATATATATATATATATATATATATATATATATATATATATATATATATATATATATATATATATATATATATATATATATATATATATTTCCTTTATTTGAAAATTATATTAAATTTGATTTAAAGTAAAGTATTTCAGATTTTTGAATACTTTTTTTGTTATTTTAATCGGAAAAAAGTTTATTTTAAATGTGGTCAATTTTGAAATTTTGACGAGTTTCGTAGTTGCTTAAAGGGACAAAATAACAAGGTTTGAAAAATAGCTTTAAATTAGATCAAAGTAAAAAAAAATCTTCACTTGAATAAAGGCACCCGTTCATAAAGATAATCTTCCCAAAGTTTTCTAGGTTCGTTTGCAGGTCCTCTGAAGATAAGTTTCTTCTTATAGGGGTTTTTCTAGGTTTGCTGGCACGGTCTATGAAGATAATCTCTGATTGAAAGTTTGCTTGCAAACTCTGTAAAGATAGTGTTCTCTTTAAAGGAAATTTGTTTGCTGATCCTGCGAATATAGTCTTCATTTAATATACAGGTTTACTATATCCAAAGAGGAGTTACTAACCAAAATTAACCTTCAAACTGATCATATTGATTGGTGAGACTTGGAAACATGGGTTTTAGATAATTTTGAATTTAAGGCTACTTCAATATATGATATTTGATAAAAAATAACACCTCCTATGATGAAACTTATAACTCGTCATTGGTACAAACATTCATTTTTTAAACCTCAAATTAGAAAGCATGTTTAAACACCATACACGTTTGACAGAAAATATAAGACGGTACAATACAGCAAGTTCTGTAAAGAAGGAATAAACACGTATGAATTCAGCAAACTTACTTTATATCAATCCTAAAATGGAGTATGTCTTTTTACATACGGGCTGGAATTTAATCGAAACCTCATTATTCTTAAAAATATTTGATAAAATCCAAGAAAAATCTCAATCACAAGTTATTAATATTATTGAAGATACTATTGATCTGATTCCTACCTTTTCCAGATATGATTTTAAACGGATTCATCGTGAAATCACATTAGCTTACGCAACGGATTCATCATGAAGTCACATTAGCTCGTGCTGTGTGTAGTCTTAAAATAAAGAACGGGTATTTTACTTTAAAAAAAATAGAAATCTTTAGTTGTAGCTAAATTAATTAGTTTAGAGCCTAAATATCAAGAAATTTCATTGGTTGGAACTACTTTAATTTATAACTAAATAATTTAAACATCTAAAAAATTTTGAATTATCTATCAAAATGAAACACTATGTTAAATTCCAATGGGTATTCAAACACATTTGGTCCTCTACTAAAGATGCAGTAGAGAGGTTCCATCAAACTAAAGATAGGTGTACAAGTTTTGCATTTAATACAATAGAGCAGTCATCGGAAATTGCGGCATAAATTAAGAATACAAAAATTACAAATTATTACATGAAGCACAAATCCTAACCAAGTTAAGATATAAAACTTGCATCAGTCACATCCGAAATGAAAGCAATCAGACTTAAGCCATGGTTACCATACAATATTCACAAACTGGGTGAAATTTGATTTTAACGTGCCATTACATGACATGGTGTTTGATAAGGCGAACGGAACGGGAGTCATGGACCCAATGCTTTCATAGCTACAAATATAGCGGATTCTCGTAGGCCTAATCGAACCTGTTCAAATAGGCAGGCCTATGTTCTGTAAGCAGGCCTTTTCATTACGAGCAATACCGATCGTAACCGAAAAAAATCTGGCGGACATTATTTGGTCAGGTATGATAAACCATACGATCATTTTGAGGATATAAATTTAAATCATCTTTGGAATGTGGATTTGATTTTGAATATTCAAG
>JABUQX010035821.1:0-27500 GCA_015478945.1 Trachelipus rathkii | reverse complement strand
ATACTATATTATATTATATATATATATATATATATTATGTATATTAATTTTAATAAAATGATTAATTAATAAAAAAATTTGGGAAGAAAAAATTTTTATTGAAGTTTTGTGTTAAAATTCATGCGTGTATCAGGTGGACCAAAATTTGGAAAACAGCAAAAAAAATTTGTAACTCGTGCGTATAGAAAAGTGACATTTGACGTGCAAATAATTTTTAAAGTTTATCGAAATGGCATCTAATGATTTTATAGCTATGTGCAAATCACTAGGAATTTCTGGTCAGGAAGCTGCTAATCTCCTGAGGGAGGAACGACTCAAAAAAAGAGAGTTAGCTAGAGAAGCAGATATAGAAGAAAAGAGATTAGTTAAAGAAGCAGAAATGGAAGAAAAGAGATTAGTTAAAGAAGCAGAGATGGAAGAAAAGAAATTGGCCAGAGACATTAGGAAATGTGTCAAAGAAGATTTTACTCTTCATCAGGGGATCGAACAACTGGACGCGGTCGCTAAGTTAACAGTACGGTTCGCTTAATCAC
Source organism: Trachelipus rathkii (assembly GCA_015478945.1). Taxonomy (NCBI): domain Eukaryota; kingdom Metazoa; phylum Arthropoda; class Malacostraca; order Isopoda; family Trachelipodidae; genus Trachelipus; species Trachelipus rathkii. The sequence goes on along the minus strand of JABUQX010035821.1, from coordinate 26,967 downwards.
TAGGCCATCCGCGTTCCAAAAAGAACGCTTCAAACGTCAGCTTTTAAGGGCCTCCCGGTTTTCTCATACATAATTGCGAGTACTCAACGGGCAACGCAACATTAGGAAATGAAACGCGGCTCGTACGCGACGCGATAGAAGTGTTATGAATATATTCGCATTATCGCAACAGGCCCTACTTCAAGGGCAGGTCGTGATGAGAAAAATCACCCATGAACTGAATTTGGGGATAACTGCCCAACAAGAGATAACTAGAACTAAAACTCTGATATATAACATTCTTAACCAACTACCTAGACAAGTTTTACACGCTAATTACACAATTAGGGATATTCAAACTCTTAATAGTTATATCACACAGGTCGAAAGATATTTAAAATCCATAAATCGCCTCACCCATACATCAGCCATTTCAGTCACAAGGGTGAACCGTTTAATGAAACGGTTGGCCAATATTTAAAAAAATATTGGGCAACGTGGTAGAAGACTAGGATATAATATGCCTTCGTTTCAATAATGTAAAAAAATGCTGAAAAAAGTAGCAGTCTTTAATGCAGACAAAAAAATTACAGTATAGACTCTGAAAAAAATAATAATGAAGAATTAAAAAACAAAAATGTGACATCTTTAAAAAAAAAAAGTTAAAGCTCTCAAAGTTAAAATTTCTATAGGCTTTTCTCACAGTCTGACTGTCCTGAATGCCATCTTATCACATTGGGAAATAGGAGACTATGAAAAGCGAATTAAATTTGGAATTTTTATATATATATATATATAAAAAAAAGGACACTCTAAGAAAGAGTATCTTCAAGACAGAAGGAGAATTAAAGATCTTTTGATTTTATATAGGAATAGATTACATCAGGATCCTTAATACGAAGGAAGTAGATTAATCAGGGAACTTAATAAATCGGTCAATCAACTATGAACTCTGAGAAGAGAGGAGTGTCCTCAACAGTAGGAAGAGAATACATCAAAGTAATTATAATTTTGGTAAACTAATAACAATAATTTTCAATTTTAGTTTTATAGATATAGTGTGAATTAGTTTTAAGAATATAGTTAGCGGTTCTTTTTTAGGGTGTGGTTTGTTTGAAGGGGTTGGAGCTTGAGGGTATTGGAAGTCTCAGGTTGTGGGATCCGGTAAGCGTGCAGCCAATCAAGTGTGGGGAATAGTAGATAAGTAGGAGTGGTGAATAAGAGGGTAGGATAAAGAGGTAAGGGGGAGTAAAGAAGATAGGTGGGTAAGAAGAGATTATTAGTACGATTAGAGTGGGTTGTATGAATTTGAGAGGGATAAATGAGGTTCTGAAAAGGGAAGAAGTGGGGTTAATGTTCGAAGAAAAAAGGTTGGATGTGCGATGGACAGAAACAAAGCTGAAAGGATACAAGAAATGGACTTTGGAAAATTTAAGGGTATGAATTTCGGGGGTGAACGAGAGAGTGAGGGCGAGGGAAGTAGGAATAGTTTATGAGGAAAGAGGTGTGGATAACGGTAAAAATGTGCAAATAAGGTGAGTTCGAGATAATGTGGGTTAACGGTAATTTGCGAAAGTAAATGCTTTATTTCCAGCGTGTATAGTCGGTCGCTGGGGCGAGGGGAGGAGGAGAGAGAAAGATTTTGGAGTGAGTTGAATGAATGTTGGGAAAGTTTCGGGTAAATGATAAAATTTGTTTATTAGGAGATTTGAATGCAGGAGTGGGAAGCGAGGAGATGGGGAGAATTATAGGTCCATTTGGGGTAGGGGAAGGAATGATAATGGAGAAAGTCTGTTAGAATTGTGTGTTGATAGAAGAATGATAGTTGGGAATACTTGGTTCAAGAAAAGTGAAAATCATAAGTATACATGGAAGAGTGAGATAAGGGGGGGAGGGCGATATTGGATTATGTGTGTATAAATAGAAGGGATAGGAGATTACTAGATGTAAATGTTTTTAAAGGGCAGGTAGGGGTTATCTGATCACTATTTTGTGGTTGCTAGGTTAAGGGTAGGAGGAGAAGGTAACGGTTAGAGAAGAGAAAAAAAGAGAGAATAGAAGTCATAAAGGTTGGAAAAATTAGATGAGACAATGTGTGAAAGAGGGAGTTTAGGAGGGGTATGGGGGATAGGAGGGGCGTGAGAGGGACGGAAATTAGGGAAGTGGACGGAGGAGTGGAGAGATTTAAAGAGACAATTTGTGAAGAGGCAGAAGGATATGTGGAGTAAAAAGGTGGGAGCAAGTAGAAGGAAGGAAGTGAATGGTGGGAGTGAGGAGGTGAAAGAGTTGGTGAAAAGAAAAAAGAGGTCTATGTGAATGGTTGGGGAATAGGAGAAGGGAAATCTGGGAGGAATATGGAAGGGTTAGAGTGGAAGCAAAGAGGGCGGGGGAGAGGGCGAAGAGAAATGCCAATAATGAATGGTGTAGAAAAGTGGCATAAAAAAGAAGAAAATTTTGAAACAGGGAGCAAGATAATTCTGGAAAAAGTAAATAAAAAAGGAAGATGGAGGGGTTAGGAGAGAGGGTTTAAGGGAGGGGAAAGGGGAATGGATAGGACGGGAAGATAGGGTGAGGAAAAGATGGGGGAATATTTTAGAGGAATATTATGGAATGAAATGGGTGGGAGAGATGAGGAGATTTACAAGAGGTGAGGATGGGGGGGGAAGTGGGGCGGGAGGGGAATGGAAATACAATGGAGGAATCACAGTTTAACTAAAGGAAAAAAAGAAAAGTCCACAGGTCTAGATGGTGGGAGTATGGAAATGTTACAGATGGAAGGCAGAGGGTGGAGGAATGGCTGTATAGGTTATATAATTTATGTTGGAGGGAGGGGAGAGGTTCCACAGGATTGGAGATGGTTGTTTGGTTCCCTGTATAAAGGAAAGGGATAGGATGGAGTGTGGGAATTTTAGAGGTATTTTGTCTTTTGAGTTTAGTAGGGAAAGTGTATGGGAGAATACTAAATTGAGAGGTGAGAGATTTACGGAAGAGAGAATGGGGAAGAACAAGGAGGGGGGTAGGGTGGGGAAGGGGTGTGTGGATCAAGTATCACATTGAAGATGCCTTGTGGAGAAAGTTTATAGAAAGGAAAGGAAAGTGGGTATGGGTGTTTTCTAGATCTGGAGAAAGCATATGATAGAGTGAAGAGGGGGAATTATGGAGGGTGCTTGGAGGAATATGGAGTAGGGGGTAATTTAGGTAAAGGTATTAGGGCCTTTTAAAAGGGATAGCAGAATGTGTGTGAGACGTATTCAGAGGGGAGAGTGAGATGTTTGGGTAGAGAGAGGGTTGAGACAGGGATGTGTAATGTCACCGTTGCTTTTCAATTTATTTATGGAGAGTGTCTGCAGAGGAATGATGAGGGAGGGGAGAGGGGTTGAATTGATGGATAGGGGTGATAGATGGTAAGTGAACATGATACTATTTGCGGATGATACTGCCTTAGTGGCGAAGAATTCAGAAGGGCTGTAGTATTTGGGGAAGGAGTTTGAGAGAGTGTGTGGACAAAAGGGTCTTAAGATAAATCCAGGTAAGAGTAAAGTGTTAGTGTTTGAGGAGGAGGAAACAGATGAGGGGATGGGTTAGAGATTAGAGGTAGGAGGTGAAGTATTAGAAGAAGTAAAGGTTTTCAAGATATTTAGGGATGGATTTGGTAAGGAAGGAGGGTGAAGGAAGAGATAGATCACAGAGTAGGAGAGGAATGAGAGCATTGCGTGGTCTGAGGGAATTATGGAAAAGGAGGGATTTATCACATAAACTTAGATAAGTATGTTTGAAAAAATTTGTGTTCCAGCGGTACTATATGGGTGTGAAACATGGGGGTTGAATGCTAGTCCAAGAGAACGTTGAGTGTTTGAGATTAAAGGGTTGAGAGCGGTATGTGGGGTTAGTAAAAGAGGAGGATTAGGAATAGGGTGATAAGAGAGAGTGTGATTGGAAGACATGGTTTGGTGAGAGAGAATAAATGAAGATGTAAGATGGTTTGGACATCTGGAGAGAAAGGAGGAGCAGAGCAGAGAGTGGTTAGAAGAGTTGGGAGGCGGAGGGGATAGGAAGGAGGAAGGGGGAGAACCAAGAAGAAAGGTGGATGGATGGAATAAAGGAAATGGTGGAAGAGAGAGGGATGAGGGTGGAGGAAGGTAGGGTGTTGCCGAGAGATAATGGAATGGAAGAGGTGGGTGGGGGCGAGATGAAGGAAATATGAATTAGGGAAGCTGCACGTACCATACACCGCTTAAGCGGGAATAAGTGTTTGTAATATAACTAATAATAATATGATATATATATATATATATATATATATCTATATATATATATATTAATATATATATATATATTATATATTATTATATATTATATATCTATATAATATATATATATATATATATATATATATATATAGTAACCATTCTATGTTAGACTTAAGTTTGTGGAAACGTTAATCTATCTAGGTTGGGTTTGGGTATACAGCATCGATGATCTATATAGGTTAGACTTAGGTGTGCTGTATTGATGATTCATACAGGTTGGGTTTCGGTTCACGGCCTTCCCAGTTCAGGTTATGATAAGTTTTGCTAATTTTTACAAAGCTGTGTAAATTAATATATCTTATAACCTGAACTGGGAAGTTCCTAAACCAAAACCTAACCTACCTATATGGATCATAGATGCTGTAGACCTAAACTAACTACAAAAGCTTCAAATGGAAAATGAGCGGGAGCAACAGAAAATAGCTGCTGCGTTAGAAGAAATGAAACTTGAAGCCGAGGCACAGAAAGCCAAACTTGAAGCTGATGAACGAAAAGCAAAACTTGAAGCCGAGGCACAGAAAGCAAAACTTGAAGCCGAGGCACAGAAAGTAAAACTTGAAGCGGATAAGAGCGCAAGAGAATCAGAGGAGAGAATGCTTAAGATGAAATTAGACGCGGAAGACCGCCAAAGACAACATAATGCGGCAATATCTTCTTCGCGCTCTGTCAGCGTCCACAACTGACACCAGCCCCGCGATAACAAATATGTGAATGAAATTATGGAAAAACATTAAGTAATACTGGAAGAATATTTTATTGTTAATATGTGTGAATAAATAGGTATTGGAATGACACTCTGGAAGAACATTACGTAATGCTGGAAGAATATTTTATCCATAATTTGAATATATATATGTTGGAATGATATACTGGAAGAACTTTACGTAATACTGGAAAAGAGCATTGTTGATCAGATACAACCTCACCGAAAGTGGATACTGCACAAAATATAAAAGTATGAGCCCGACTGAGGATGACAGTCCGAGGGTGTATATCAGAAAAATCGTCGAAGCCCTTCGAAAATGGGTGACCGCGGCAAAGGTGAAAATGACCGCCGAAGATCTGATAAATTTCTTTTCGATTGATAAATATTTAAGTACTGTGCCGAAAGAGCTTGCTACCTATTTAAAAGAGAAGAATGAAAAAGAGATAGATGAAATAGTAGTCAGCTCTGAAAATTATTTAGAAGCACATCACATCAACTTAACGTCATGTCACGCACGCAATCAGAGTCACGGTAATAATAATAGTCACAGCAGTAATAGCAATTACAAAGCGAGAAATAACGTAAGTTATCACAGAAATGATAACGCTAAGACCTTTAACCAGCATACATCACGACCAACTAACAACGGAGCAGATGCAGTTATGGTGAGCGAAACTGACAAGTATTCGCACCATTTACCTATAACAAATGGGACAGTAAACGGATATCGTGTACAGATACTCCGAAATAGCGGTTGCAATTTTGTAGTTGTACGTGAAAAATACGTACCAGAGGAGTGCTATACTGGTGCACACACAACCATGAGATTGTTGGATAGCACGGCCAGAGAAGTTCCACTCGCACAGGTAGAGATAGATACCCCATATTTAGTGGGCAAAACGACCGCAGCAGTGCTACTAGAGGTCGTGTATGACCTTGTGATAGGGAATATCGAAGGGGCATTACCCTCATATCAGCCAAACCTCGCATGGGAAGCGACTAAGTTTCATGGTCCTCGTGATGGACAAGACGGAGCAGCTCAGAAGGAGTTGCTATTCCCCATTGCAGAGCGAGCTGAGGAGGATTCACTTGAAGAATCAAAGGAAAGGCGCAACGCCGACCAACAAGATTATATTTCTGAAAGGGCGAGAACGGAAGTCGAACAGAAAATGGAGGAACTGTCTATGCAACAATCGTTAGTCATAGTTGATAAGAGATCAAATTCAACCGCGGAAGCACAAACGTGCGATGGTCAGAAGTCCCGAGATTCCATTTTGGAAAATGAAGTTATTGTAGAAAAGGAAAATACTGAAATTTCTATTGAGCCACATGTAAATATTGAAAGCGATACCAAAGTATCGGATGTCCCAGGGGTATCATTTGTAAATAATTTTGTAGATAATAAGTGTCAGAATGACTATGAAAAAGAAAGTGCCATACAAAAGGGTAGCACAGTGCCTCATATAAATAATGTAGATTCATATAATGTCGCAATTGTAAATGAGATAGAAGAGCGCATGATGGACAGATAGTAGAGCTAATGCGCGATCGGGAAGTATTTAAAGAGCGACACGAGGATGATGTTACTCCTCAAAGAAAATGGAAATCAGATGGAAGAAATGAGAAAGAATATATTTTAGTAAATGACATTCTGTATAAAAAGGTGTTAGAAAATCAGCCGGAGATTGTAATATTAGAAGCGCCAAAGGAATGCCTGAATGAAGTAAATATATCGGCGATAATGTTAAGGGCAGAAGGTTAAGGAGATAACAACATATCAGATACGGTTCAGTGCCCTGTACAAAAAGAAAACCCATGTAAAGATTGAAGAGGAAAATATGATATGCCGACAAGAGGAAAATAAAAATGATAAACAAGAAGAAAAATGTGAAGAAATGTCACGATGTAATGAGGTAATAGAACATACTCAGCAGTATTATTGGGCAGAGAAGAATCAAGAGTGCCCACGAGCTAAAGACGAGAGTAATAGAAGAATAGATTTTATAGAATCAGTAAAGAAAATGGTGATAACAGTATGCCGTAGAATTTTTACGAAAGGAAGAAAAATGAATGAAGAAAGTAGTTATAGGAATAAAGGAGTAAACGAGGAGATGGGAAAAGGTTAGATGAAGAAGTAAATACGAAGAAGTAGCTCCGGCGTTAACCAAAATTGGAGGGCGTAACACAGAGTTTGAAAAGAAATATGTAAGAGGAGACTTCAATGATTTTGGAGATAGTGATGGAAAAGGAAAAATCATGCAAAGAGAAATATGAGAAATATGCAGAAGAGTATACCAGAATATTAAAGAAGGGAGATCACACAAAGATAAATATACGAGTGCGAACGTAGAAGCATGTAGGAAGAAGTGGAGTCAAGATAATGATAAAAACGGTGAAAATAGCTGTGGTGTAGAACCAATGTGTGAAATGTTCAGAAGATACCTGAATATGATACTTGTTAAAATGACTATGGGTGAGTGGAAGAAGACAGTACACAGGAAGAATAAAGAAAAGAAGTATCAGTTTCGGAAGATAGTTGAGGGTGCAACACTTGTGAGAGCCATGCGAAGGATACTGGACGGGTATAATGATGTAGACTTTTACATCGACGATATCATTATTCACTTCCAGACCTGGCATGATCACTTGAATACTCTTCAGAATGTACTTAAAAGAATGCTTAAAGAAGAAAGGTTCACGGTACGCCCCACCAAGTGTGAGTTTGCGTCGTCCAACGTGGAATTTCTCGCCCACCATATAGGAAATGGAAACAAGGGTCTCCACGAAGATAACGTAGTCAAAATCATGAAGACTGAGCCACCTAAAAACAAAAAACAGGTGCGTTCGTTTTAAGGTCTAACTGGATATTATCAAGACTTCGTTAAAGACTACGCAAGGGTCGCCACCCCACTCACAGATCTTATTAAAAAAGGAGAACCTACCAAAGTAAGATGGGAAGAAAAGCACCAACACGCGTTCGTGAAATTGAAGGAAGGATTGAGTTCTAAGCCCATAATAAAGATATCAAGATTAGATAAGACCTTCACATTGCAGGTGGACGTTTCAGACTCGTCCCTAGGATTTGTCCTCCTACAGGAAGATAACGGCATATTACACCCAGTGGCATATGGCAGCATGAAACTCTCAGGGACCCAGCAAAGATACTCGACCTTAGAAAAGGAGGCATTGGCGATTGTCACCGGAATTAAGAAATTCGAGCCGTACCTTTATGGAAGGGAGTTCATCGGCCCCTGACTGCCATGAACAAAAAGAAGTACCAGAACTCGAGGATAATGAGGTGGTCGTTATTCCTGTAAAGGTATAGATTCATTTTAAATCACATTAGCGGCAAGGATAATGTGATAGCAGACTACCTAAGCCGTTCATTCAGCGATGGAACTTTGGATTCACCTGGAGAATTAACAACCGAAGGAACCCAGCAGGATGAAACCAAATGTTCTATAAGCATGTAAATAAAGCTAAATTACAAGTAATTTGCTTGTGATTGAGGGGGCTAAAATGTAACACGATGTACATGCTATATATAAATTTGCTTTCAAAAAGTCATTCTTCCCCTGTATATGTTAACAATCCTCACATTTTATAGCATGTAAATCGCGCCGCCCACTCGAATCGAGATTATATATATATATATATATATATTATATATATAATATATATATATATTATATATATATATATATATATATAATATATATATCATATATTATATGATATATATATATATATATAAAAATAGTATTTTTCTTTATTAAAAGGTAAGTGTAAATTGTTAGAAGAAGCAGAATCCTATTTTATCTGAAAGCTTAACTTTTAAGGTAAAATTACGTTCTCGATTCTACTGACAATTTAATTTGTTTATTATTATAATTATTATTATTATTATTATTATTTTGTGTATACAATTCTTTACTATGAAAAGGACGTACAAAGTTATATATATATATATATATATATTTTTATTTTACCAGGTTGGTAAACTCCGCATACTCTCCTGTGAATATCTACCCACTTTTCTTTTAACTTCAGGTGAAACCTGTATATATTTTTCATCTTTCTATTTGTACTATCTTGTCATTGGATAATAATGTATACAAGGATACTAATCCTCATATAAAAACTCAGACGCATCATTTTTTCCACCCTTTCTCCCACTTATGCTCTTGGTCTTGGATGTATGTTATGTTGGTCATTCTGATATTGCAGTTCTCGCTATTACATATGCTGTGTTTAATGTTATACCGTTCGTGCAAGCTAGTATCTATGAAGTGTTTTATGAAAAAAATATCGACACAAAAATGAAATATTTACACGTGTGTTTATGTACGGATTAGATGCACAACAGACGACTTCTTACTCACATTAGTCTAGACGCTGAGGTAAAAGGTAACGTGCTTACAAATAAAAATATTGTTGTCTGTTGCAACTAGGACGTAGATTGGAACGGAAACCTTAGTGGAAATGCTAGCTCCTTTTTAGCTATGTCATAGGATCTGGTGTATGTTTGGGGCGTTCTGGTCTTCTTCGTCGTCGACCTTGTCTTCGGCCTCGGCCAGTAATATAACCCCGATTCTAACCCGCTTAACTGGTAGCTTTAGGCGCCTAGGGTGGCAAGTGAGTTATTTTTGCGACGGTGGAACATCGAGGTATCGCCCTGAGACTTGGTTAAGTTCGAGACAGAGGCTTCTTGGGCTGTCAACCAGCGATTTACCTCTGTAGTTATCTTTGTCACTTACTGGTTAATTTCTTTAAATTACGAGATTGGGGCATGAACCAACTGCACCTGATCGCTTGTTGTACAGTTGCTCGGTCGTCTTCGTTTCACGGCAGCGCCTTGACTCAACCTTACATTCCCGGAACCTGCCACATACGACTTTTTGCATCAGCAGCTTCAGCCAAAGGAAAGGTGGTAAAATCCGAACGGTAGCTGGAGTTGGTATATGTCTCAAGTGCAGGCAGTATGGCTCGAAGTCTCGATAACTCTGGCAGGGAAATTCGAGGTGTCACAGTGGGGGCGGGTGATCCCGATATATCCTGCCCCAGGTCTCAATCTTGGTGGTAATCACTGAACGATAGCTGGGTGTCCTGCAATGCCGAATGAAAAGATCAATGAAAATTTGGCGTGAAGTACGCTTGTGGAAAGTAAGGTTTGATCAACTTGACTAGAAATTGAGCCATCGCGTTTGAGATTTCTTTGTTCTAGTAAGGATTCAGTTTTGTTTTGATGAACACGAGATGATGAATGAAGAGCAATGAAAACTTTGGCGTTGGGGAGGCAAACCTGAAATTCATTTTTGATAAACTTGACTGAAAGCTGAACCCCCGCGTTGGGGAGGGAAAGCTGAAACTCATGTCTGATCGACTTGACTGGAAGCTGCACCCCCGCGTTTCTGATTTCTTTGATCTGAGTAAGGATTCAGCGCTGTTTGGATGAACGATATGATGCCAGTCAAAAAGACTGGAAGATGAACTCTTTTTACATTTTTTGGGGGGGTGTGCAAAAAAAATGCCTTACCACTTAGAAAGCTACGGACCTTTTCGTTGTATAGTGGCTTGACCTTTCTAAATTAACCCTTTAATAACCTGTTTAAAGGGATGATCGAGAAAATGACCAATAGGTAGCTACGTGCGTTTGTCCTTTCTTAAAATGCCTATGGTGCCTTGGGCAAACCTCATGGAGCGTTGAATCTTTTATAGCAGCATTTAGATCATTTTGTTTGTGTGTTTTAATGTGCTAGTTGTGCTTCTATTTCTCTGAAACGCTTTCTAATCCGGATCATCGTCGTGATGCGCTGATGGGTGCACCAGACTAGGTTTTGGCTTTTTCTTGTATAGCATTAAGATTAAAAGACAAATATATCTTTCTTTGCATTTGGGTCATCTACATTTGGAATAGAAATCCTTTTGTCAGAGGAATTAAATTTCTATTTAATGAGATGTGCAAAAATGGTATCCGTTGTCATAGCTACAAACCTTAACGTGGTACAACGTTTGTGTTGTCTTTTTTTTTACAGTCAACAACGACTCACGGAGCAGGGCCCTATTCAAAGAGGGCAGAACAGTATTTGAAACACCACCCAATCCCTAGCTTAAAGCAAATCTCTCAGGGAAGCGCAGAGTGGTGCTTTGAAAAGAGGGGAAAGAGTGGTAAATACCGAGTTTGAAAAACAGAAGGCAAGGAGTTCAAAAAAAACAGCAAACAGAAAGTAGCTGGAAAAGGGACGGGGCACCACGAAGAATCAGTCTGGGGTTTTCAATGCTCACGCACCATTCATGCGAGAGCAAGGCACCCCTTGGGATGCGAGGGCGAAAACTGTCTATCGCAATTTAACTGTACTACTTAAAAAGCTGGTCGGCAAAGAGAACTAAAGTGTAGCTTTTCCCACCGCGGTCATGGTAGCTTAGGCAACCACAATGACAGGAAGCTACGTACCTTGTCGTGGTGCAGTGGCTTGAGCCTTCCCCGAGTCCTATCCTATTGCAGGTTTGGGTGTGGAGGGGAAGTGACTAAATCGTAGCTTTCGAAATATGTTGCTCTGAGTAAGATGAATCGAGACGGGCAGATCGATACTAGCAATAAGTTTCTAACGCATTTCGGACTCTATTGTTAGATGAATCGGTTATATTATCTTGAAGAATGAAAAGAGCAACGAAACAAAGGGTAGGGCAGCAACACTGCGCGTACCGAAAACTTTTGTTATGGGGAGGCAAAGTGGCCAGTCGGTGAATCGAAAAGCTCTACTCATGATATATAAAATGCTGGCAGGAGAAGCGGGTTAAAAGTGAAAGGAACTCCGGTTTTTTCCTATATCATGAGAAGCACTTTTCGGTTCAACCTATTGACTGATTTTACTCTTGTTTCAGGTGGAATTAAAAATATTTTTAATATTTATTAAAAAAAAATTTTTTTTAACTGTAAATAGTTTATATTTTAACAGAACACCTCAAGTAAAATGACGCTCCTAGAGCTCGTCGGAACTCAGTACAAGGTCACAGCTGACACGATCGGAGAACTCACTCTCCTCTTAAAGGTACCCTCGCCTCTCCTCCAAAGACTAGAGATGTCACGAGAGAAGCATACCTGCACACGATGGTCGCCCTCTGCTACGAAAAAATTTCACGACCATAGAACCACCTTACTCCCCCCACGTCTCGATCAGTCCCGCAGACATGACATTGAGGAAATAGTCATGAAAGATTGAGATGGGTAAATCTGACAGAAGCAAAGGAACCGATATCATGCGTGATACATCGGGAAAATGGGTACCAGAACGATAAGGATCCTTTATATAATAGGTTTATAGGCAGACTTAAAAAACAGACAACAACAGAAGGCGCAAGATTACACCCAGTGAGTTTGAGGGTAAAAATTCTCCTGCAATAGACCACAGCTCCGATCTGAAAACACTATATCGTTGTTCAGTGAACCCTCTGGTCCACTCAGCCGAGAAGAACAACTTTTTCACTACTCTCCGCCTCCTCAACAGGCGAATGCTGACTTCACAAAACTCAGTCAACTACTCCAAACACACAGCTTGCCATCCAACTCACACGAACCATAGGCACTGACACACCCAAAAGCCCCGCACACGCTCATCGTGACCCAACGCGACCTCTGCCACGAAAAGATAATGAAAGTTCTAGTAGTTATGATACTGTAAATCCAATCTTATGATAAAGCACTCTAGCGCCATTAATGCAATGAACATCAACTCAGCGTAAGACAATGTCGTGGCACAAGCTCGAGACCAATGCACATCACATGACCGGAACATGCACACAACACATGGCAACATCACCTATGACCTGATGCCACGGAGCACGCCAGCTCTCTCATAGGCCCTACTAACACAGGGTATAACAGCACGTACTATATATAAGCACTTCCACTTGTCTTTCTGTTTTCGGAAAACATGAGGGAACCCATTTATAAAATGTAATGTATGGAGATTGTTTTCCTTGGAAACAAGAATTCCAAGGGTGTAAATAAGATAATGCCCTCGTCATAAAATATTCTAACTACGGCCTATGTTTGAGAATTTTATAGGGAAAAAGTGCAACCCGATAAGCTTTATTCTTTTTCAACTTCCATACTATTCTTACGTTATTTCTTAAAAAGTGAAACGAGAAAAGGGTACAACGTTCACCTCTGCTTTGCCAAAGAAGATACAATAACAACGTAATGGCGAAGCGAAAGCTCTCTTTTTACGATATTTTTGGGGTGCAAAAAATCGCTTTTCTGATACAGTCATGGAGATCTAGCCAACCAACCATGACAAGGGCCAACGTACCTTGACGTGGTGTAGTGGCTTACCTTCAACACGTTCTTGGCCTTCGTGCCTACTGTTTGTGGAAGAAACTAAATCGTTGTCCCCGAAATCTGGTTGAGCGAATTTGTACCTTCCACACATTCTTGGCCTGCGTTCCTTGGATGTATGTCTGTGGAATGGACTAATTCGTAATGCCAGATTTGATGTTCGCCAGAAAAAGAAATGTTGCAAGATATTAAACTGATATTTAAAGATATTAAAGATATTAAATATTACTAGAAACGGTGACGTCGCTTGAATGTTGAGCGGCAGGTATCTCAGTCTGCATATTTTCACTATATATATATATAATATATATATATATATAATATATATATATATATATATAATATATATATATATATATATAAATATATATCTATATATATATAATATATATAATATAATATAATCAGAGGTGTAGCGGATATTCGCATAGTTTTTCACAATCCGCATCGTATTAATTTTTTAAGGTAACGGATAGTATTCACTCTATGTGTTACGAGAAACGCAGAAAGCACTATATATATATATATATATATATATATATATAATATATATATATATATATATATATATATTATATATATATATATATAAATTAAGAAATAAGGGACCTTCAAGGATGACAGAAACATGCTGGAGTAGATAATAGATTTCAAAACTCTGCAAAAACTATGACGATCTGCAAATAGCAACTCTCTTATAACCCTAGATACAAACACCAAATTTCTCGAACCATGGCGTTTTAAACAAAGGTTAAAATTAAATTCAAGGATGCCTATGTGATGAAATCTTGCTAAGGCAGAAATATTAACAGTCAATAAAAAAAACCAAAAGATCACAAACAACAGACAGGGCAATTAACATCTGTTAGGATATCATTGCTGAATCCGTTATCGAAGAATATCAAAAGCGAAAAAAACTTGAAACGGATGAAGATTAAACTCTGGCTTTGACGTGATCATTGTCCAAAGTTTTCCATTATCTTGCATAAATCAGCCAGGGAATCTTAGCATGCCATTCAACAAGCGTAGCTACGGAGGCGATCTATTCCCAGTGGTGCAGAATCTCAATTTACGACGAAAGAAAGGCAACATTCTCCCCTGAAAGGCTCAGAACGTTTTTCGTTTTTCAACAAATTCTGAATTTATTACTTTTAAGCAGGGGATGGCAAATTTTGGTGATTTTTTTGATTTTTTTAAAAAAATCAATTTGTGATTGTTTTGAATTTTTTTGTTTTTTCTATTTTTTCAGATTCGTAACGTTCACGCGATATATAATTTGTAACTGCAAATCATATTTCGCGTGACGTTAAAAACGAATCAAAAAAATCAAAAATATAAAAAAAATGTAAAAATCACAAGTTGATTTTTTTAAAAAATCAAAAAAATCACCAAAATTTGCCAATCCCTGCTTTAAAGCATAATATGAATCTTTTTTTCCAAATGGATATGGAGCTGAGGAAAGTTGGTTGGTGGGGTGCAAATGAGTTGGTCCAAGCGTCCACGCAATCTGGTAACACTGGTATATATATAATATATATATATATATATATATATATATATATAATATATTATATATATATATGATATATATAATATATATATGTGACTATATATATCAGGGTTGCGTTATTATTGTTTTAAAAAAAAATAAAAAAATCAAAAATCCATAAATTAATTCTTTTGATTATTTTTTAGGTACAAATGCAAAATGATTATTAACTTTGATGAAAATTAGTAAAATAATCCTAATTATTACCAATTAATAATTAAGTTAGTAATATAATTATTATTTAAGCATTAATTATTAATTTAAGAAAAAAAAAATCTGCATAAAAAAAATAAAAAACAAATCAATAGATTAATTATTAACTAATTAAATCAGTGAAAAATTCCCTGTATATTATATATATATATTATATATATATATATATATATATATATAATATATATATATACTAATTATATATACGAAAAAAACGTATATAGCAGTATACAGATAATATAATATAATATATATAATATATTCAGATTGAAAATATAAATTTCAACCTATACGCTTATCCTCAGGGTGATTTTGCGGATAGTGAAAAATCACCATCCGCTACCTCATATATATATATATATATTATATTATATATATAATATATATGATATATATTATATATATATATATATATATATAATATATATTATATATATATATATATATATATACTGAATGTTTGGGAAAATTTTCACTGGCGCAAATATGAGAACATCTACGAAACGTGCTTGAGGAATTAAAGGATTTCAGTTGTGTTGCCTTGACAACAGTTCTTTTAAGATGACAGAGGTATGAAATTAAGAATGTGAAATTTTTATCTTTAAATAGTATGTGAGCATACAATAGGACCATTTCAGTAAAATACAGTTCAAAACACGATTCCTCATAAAGCTCATAAATTTTGGGGGTGAGGTCAGAGTTGAAACCCAATTACTTAGTAAATTTTTAGGTGACGTTAGGTGGTTTTCACCTTTTTGATAAAAGGTGAGGAAAATACCAAGCCCTTATAGGTTATAAGCAGAAGCTTGTCCAGAGATGCTATGGCTCATCTACGTAGAAACCGATTCTGAGGTAGAACGGATTTTACTGAGCGTTTCGCTTCCGAGAAGTTCCTCGTCAAGGTTTGAGCATCATGGGGCAGGCGAATACGTTAATCTTTGTCAAAAGTTTCTTTTTCAAGGGGTTCATGTAAAAGAACACTTATGTTCACTGCACTTATCTCTCGATTTGCACACTCCTCGAAATTGCCCCCTCGGAGGCACGTTTCGGCATGATGTGACCGAGCGGGAGAGTTCATACCACTAACACTGGAGAGCAAGGGTATCGTGCAACTTGCTCAGGAGCCCTTGGCAGTTTCTGCTGTTAAGGCTGCTGTCCGAACCCCACTTCACCTCCGAAGGGGTGCGGGTGCGACTCGAAGGACTGTTGTGGGCGCATGGACAGCTTCATCGGTTCGCGTCGCGGTACATGAACTTGGTATATATATATATATATATATATATATATATAATATAGATATATATATATATATATTATATATATATATATATATATATATATAGATATATATTATATAATATATAATGAATGGTGTAGAAAAGTGACAGAAAATTTGAAAAACAGGAGCAGGGGATGTTTTGGAAAGAAGTAAATAAAAAAAGGAAGAAGATGGAGGGATTAGGATAGAGGATTATTGAACGAAATGGGTGGGAGAGATGAGGCAGGAATTATACACACACACCCCCCCACCCCCCCCCCCCCAAACACCCCCTTGAGGATGGGTGGAAGTGGGCGGGAAGGGGATATGGAAATACAAATGGAAGAAATTATTAGAGCGCTTAACTAACAAAGAAAAAAAGGGAAAAGTCCACAGGTCTAGATGGTGAGTATGGAAATGTTACAGATGGGGGCAGAGGGGTGGAGGATGGGGCTGTATAGTTATTAATTTATGTGGACGGAGGGGAGAGGTCACAGGATGGGAGGATGTTGTTTGGTTCCCCTGTTATTAAAGGAAAGGGAGATAGGATGGAGGTGGGAATTATAGGGTATTTTGTCTTTTCGAGTGTAGTAGGGAAAGTGTATGGAGAATTACTAATTGAGAGGGTGATTTGTGAAGATTTATACGGAGACGGAGATTGAGGGAAGAACAAGAGGATTTAGGGTGGAAGGGGGGTGTGGATTCAAGTATTCACATGAAGATGCTTTGTGGAGAAGGTATAGAAAGAAAGGGACAAGTGTATGGGTGTGCTTTTTAGAATCTGGAGAAAAGCATATGATAGAGTGGAAAGAGGGAAATTGTGGAGGGTGCTGGAGGGATATGGAGTAGGGGGTAAATTAGGTTAAGGTATTAGGGCCTTTTATAGGAAAGGAATAGCAGAATGTGTGTGAGAGATATTAGGAGGGGAGAGTGAGATCGTTTGGGGTAGAGAGCAGGTTGAGACAGATGTTGTACATCGTCACCGTGGCTTTTCAATTCATTTATGGAGTGTTAGCAGAGGAATGATGAGGGAGGGGAGAGGGGTGGAAATGATGGATAGGGTTGATAGATGGGAAGTGAACATGATTCTATTGCGGATATTACTGCCTTAGTGGCGAAGAATTCAGAAGGGCCGTAGTATTTGGTGAAGGAGAGTTTGAGAGAGTGTGTGGACCAAAGGGTCTTAAGATAAATCCATGGTAAGAGTAACAGTTGTTAGGCTGAGGAGAGGAAACAGACTGAGGGGATGGGGTTAGGACCTTAGAGTAGGAGGTGTAGTTATTAGAAGAAGTAAAGTGTTTCAGAGATTTAGGATGGATTTGGGTAAAGAAGGAGGAGGAATGAAGGAAGAGATAGATCACAGAGTAGGAGAAGAAATGAGAGCATGAGTGGTCCGAGGGAATTATGGAAAGGGGGGGAATTTTTCACATCAAACTTAGATAAGTAGTTTGAAAAAATTTGTGCCAGCTCGGTACTTATTGGGGATGTGAAACATTGGGGATGAATGCTAGGATCCAAGAGAAGTGAAGTGTTGAGATGCAAAGGGTTGAGAGCGGTATGTGGGCGTCTAGTAAAGACGAGAGGATAGGAAAGTAGGGTGATTAAGAGAGAGTTTGATTGGAAGAACTGGATTTGGTGCAGAACGAGCGGAGAATGGGAATGTTAAAAATGGTTTGGACATCTGAAAGAGAATGGAGGAACAGAGCTGGTGGTTATAGCGAGTAGGTTTGGAGAGGCGGAGGGATAGGAAGTGAGGAAGGGGAAGACCCAAGAAGAAGGGGATGATAGGAATAAAAGGAAATGCTGGAAGAGAGAGGGATGAGGGTGGAGGAAGGTAGGGTGTTGGCGAGAGATAGAATGGAAAGGAGGAGGTGGAAGAGGTGGGTGGGGGCGAGATGAGGAAAATATGGAATTAGGGAAGCTGCACGTACCACTCCCCCGCTTAAGCGGGAAAATAAGTGTTTGTTAAATTAATTAATAATAATAATAATTATATATATATATATATAATATATATATATACTATATTATATATATATATACTCTCATATAAATTATATATATATATATATATATATATATATATCTCACAAAAATGATACTTTTTGACATTTTCCTTTTGGTGGAAGGACCCATTCGTATTTAAAACGAAGGGACAACCCACTCAATCAGCCATTGAATAGAACGCACTTTGTTTTTAAAGATATTATGCAGCTGGAAACTAACAGGTAGGGTTGGCCGACCACACCCAAGTGCGTGCGCAAATTCCGGTGCTCGTAAGGCTTACATAACTAACAGGATATTTTATCTAGTGTTCGATATAATAGTGTTCGGAAGTAGTATTTTTTTAAATAAAGATTCCAAATCAAAAATACATTTGATAGTAGTAATTAAATATTTTAAATTTTGCAAATAAATATCTATCCCTTACACTTTGCAATATATATATATTAATATATACCTCATATATACTTATATATATATACTCATATATATCATAATATATATTATATATATAACTATATGTATATATATAGTATAGGGTGGAATGGTTTAAACCACAAAAAAAACAATGCGTTTAAACCATAAAAAAAAAACATGTGCATTAAAAATATTTTAAAAAGTATATTGAAGTGTTTGTTTTATCATGAGTTGATATCGGTTTTTCTAAATTTTTCAATCGAAAGAGTAAACTGAAAGGTAATAAAAACAGGGAGGAGGAGGACGTGGGGAGGAATGATTATATATTATTTGTTAATTTAACATGATGTAAAACATGATTCTTGTTTCGAACTCTGAAGGATTTCATTTTCTACCATCGATGCACATTTCAAAAGATTATAATAAAAACTCATTTGTGCAGTGTGTGGCCACATCATTAACCAAGCTAGAAGGCAATGACTGTAACTAGTGATGCTGTTGTATATTTGAGAAAAATATGAACTGGAGCTAGACAGCTTTAATCCACCACCAAAACAGACAAGCATTTTAGCAAAAGTAGAAAGGAGAGTTATCATCAGACCGTAACAGAAGTAAATTTGGTGGCATATTCTTTTGGCACAAGGGATCAAACAGCAAAACTTTCAGGAGACAAATATGAAAGAGCAATGGACTTTATGAAAAATGAATATCCTGAATGGCTGCCAGTTTTCATTAATCTGAGAGCAAAATCTCCCCTCCTTTTTTCATAAAAAAGTTACTATTGATGAGTCTCGGTTGTTGTCAGCAGTGACTCCATCTTGTTACAGATCTCTCAAAGAAAAATTAGAATGAGAAGGTTATATATAAATTAGTAAGCATATTGTCAGGCAACTTTTATCAAATGCTAATTGTTGAAAACGGTATTTTTCAACTTTCGGACTTGTGCACAGCAACATTCAGAATAGGTTGGGAACAGCTAAAGCAGGAAAAATTAGTTTTTTTGTAAAATTTCTTAACTGATAATTTCCAGTTTTCGACTTTAATGATGATATCTCTCTCTCTCTCTCGTCTTATATAATATAGCTATATATATATATATTATATATATATTATATTATTACTATATTATATATATATATATTATATAACTATATATTTTATATGAATATTTATTCTTTATCATATATAGTCACATAATGCTTATGTGTATTTAGGTGTAGTAATAAGAATTCAATTGTGTATATATTATTAGGGTTGTTTAACTGAATAAATTTTCTTTATACAGTTTTATTGTTTTTTTTTGTTTTTTTGTTTTTTTGTTTTTTGGTTAAAATAATGAAGTGAAGTATAACCTTTATGAAACGATATAGTGTGGCATATTAAAAAATCACCCCTCTTCATTTTTTACTTTGATTTATGTAAAACTCAAAAAATAATAATATTTATGCCGTTTTACCAGTATCAGGGGAAAAATTTTGAAATTTAAGAATCTAAAAAATTTATTACCGGAATTTTAAAATGTGTAGTCTAGCACATTGTGTAAGACATATACCAGGTTTTCCCACAGTACGATTTTTTGCCTTTTTAAAATATAAAACCATAACAAACTCATTAAAACCATCAAAATAGCCTAAAAACCCATAAAAACCCAAAAAACCATTGCGTCTTATCTTGGTTTTATTTTAAAAAAAATGCAGTGTTTATTGGTTGATTTTTTTTTTTAAAAAAACGTATTTTTTTTTTCCACCACTATAATATATATATATATTATATATATATATATATACTATATATATATATATATATATATATATAATATAATAATTATATATATATTTAATATATATTATATATATATATATATAATGACCTATTGCTTTTTAACAGGCTAATTTTAAAATGTATATCATAGTAGCAACATATTTTTGACTTAACACACATAACCAAACACAACACACAATACAAACACACAATAAATCCTCCCAAACCCTACTCACACACCACGCACCCAACCCAACACACCCCCAACAAAAACCAAAACACCACCCACAAAGACAAATAACTAACAACAACAACAAACCCTCATAAAACTACCACCAGTACACACCACAAAACAAACGCGTCTCAGCCATAAAGCAACGAATATTTACTTACTTTTTATTTAGCAAGATTAAAAAGTACTCGTAAGGTCTCACCAAAATGAAAGGATTTCTGTGAATTATGTTGCTGGTCAGCACTCTTGACATATGAGCCACCGGGCTAACCACGTCTTTGCAGATCTTCGCCTTTAAGCGGACAGCCATACGGCGGTAGCACAAAACTCCGGCGACATGGACTAGCTTAATAATCTGTAAGTTTCACCATTAATGATAATTAGAGTTGGCTACGCACCGGAATTTTCCGTACCGCACCGCACCCGGTGCGTCGGCTAAAACTAAACCAGAGGTACCTGAACTTGGTGACTGTTCTGTTCTTTACCGTCGATACTGATAGTTCCATCTGTCTGGGGCCCTCTTTCCATGTGCTTAGTCTTTTTTAAGTTGCAGGCCTAATTTCTCTAAGTCAGGGTTCACACTAAAATTTTGAATTTGATTTCCCTGACTTTCCCTGACCAAATCTGCAAATTTTCCCTGACCAGCGTGTTCGTTCATTTTGGGAATGTATAAAATATCATTATTTATTATTGCCGGCTTATTTAATCAGTTCATCACATTAATTATTGAAAACTTTTCTTTAGAAATTTCATCATCATGGATGAATTTAAAAAAATATTTTTTTTTTTAGTCCAATAAGCCTATACCTTACCCTAGCTGTCCAAAACACTCCTTTTTTATTTTTTTCATAAAGGAAAACAGTTCAGAAAAATACAAAAAGGGAAAAATAATCATTAAAAGCTGTACATTAATAGCCTAGTGAATTAGCGTCACTGTAAAATCACAAAAGTTCACAATGAGAATTAGATCTAACTTTTTCTTCTCAAGCATTTGAATTATTTTATTTTATATTGTCTTCTTCTGTGAAAGCCTTCTGTTTTAACATCATTTCTGCTCTTCTGTTTTATTCATCTGTATGGTAATTTTCTGTTTATAGCCTATCTGTTCTCATCTTTTTATCTTTCTGTTTTGACTCTTTGACTGTTCGTCATATTTCTTATCATGATTGTCTATTTTTTCAACATTTTTGATCGTAATAGTAACTTTAATGAATACTTCAGAATCACCATAGATATTGTGACTGTTCCTTTGAGAAATCAGACTTATTGTTCTTTCAGATTCTCCACTAAAATTGTTAAATTTATAGAAAACCCTCCTCCACATGTCGCATTTCCATGCGAAAAATCCAGTCCTATTTAATAATTTTGCCACAAGTCCGCATAACATTGATTCTCCAGTGCTATAGAAGAAAAAAAACTCATCAAGTCTCTTAGAAGGACAATCGCCATCATTAATAGTTTGAATATTGTTTTAATTCAAGAGTAGAATGAGCTTTACTGCAAAGTAGAGTATAGTGCTTTTCTTTCTCGAGCAACAGAATCTTGATTGGTTATTAGTGTACAATGCCTCTACAAATAAATCAAATCTTTGTTTCCCTTGTTCTGGCTGATGAAAAACTATATTAGAGGTTCCAATGATGAGAGCCATTGGAAAGTTGTACTTCAGAGGATATCTTTCTAATAATCTTTCTGTCATTTGATTGCACAGTCTGCCATTCAAGTTTGTCGTAAATTCTTAATGCAAAAAGCTTAGTGTTGGTTTGAGCAGCATTTACTGACTTAAAAATCTTCCATAAATTAAAGTACGAGACATTGTAAATCTGTGAACAGGAAATGAACCAAGGTTCAGTTTGACGTCCAACACTGGTCGTTAAAGTTAAGTTTTTTTTCTGATTGAATCCATTTATAAAAAAATACATAAATACCTTCAAGCACAAAAAATCAAAAATCCCTTCGTCCAACCTTCAAAAAAAAAAAAAAAAACCTCAAAAGTATATTCCCTAAAAAGAAAAAGATATAAACAGATTAATCATAAGTCATACAGTCTAAAACACATCATTACCAATAACCTTCAATCGAAGTATGAACTTGGAACAACTTCTAGGAACAGAATAGGAAGAATAGTAGGTAATAGTGAACTAAAATAGAAAGAAACAGAAAAGAAGTATATTCATGGAATGTCATTCCTCGCCATCCTTTTCATTCACTTATCAATACATCTCTTATTCCCACAATTATAACAGTAAGGAAAAAAATATATTATCAAAAATATTAACATCAGTACATGGATCATTCTTCATATGTTGGAAATTAAAATTTCCCACCCATGACTTTCATGACCTTTTTTGAATTTCCTGACTTTCAGAATTTTAAAACGTTTCCCTGAACTTCCCCTGACCAATTTTTATTTTCCTCGACATTTCCCTGACTTCCAGAAAGTGTGAACCCTGTAAGTGAGTCTTCCACTGCTGCGTTTGTTCTTAGGGTTGCCGACTCATTTCGTCTGCTAGAAAGATATCGTCGGTGTAGAGAAGCGACCAGGATGAGTTTCTGAATATTCGCAGTCACCCATTCACTTGCAAATTCAAAAAAGAGGGCAAGAGCAAACCTTTGTTAACTCTCACAATATTAAAAGACGAAACCATTTCTTGCTGGCGCATCGCACTTAAACTCCTTTAATTGTTGTAGGGCAGTCTAATCTTATCCGACGTTAGCCTCCGGGCACGTGCAATCTAGGTTGTGCAGATAAGCTCATTTGGACTATTTCGCATAATATATTATATATATATTAAAAAGAACAAAAAAATATAATATATATGATATAATATATATATTATATATATATATATATATATATATTTATATATATAAATACTTTTGCATTAATTAAAATATAAAGAAAATAACCTCGAATAAGGATGAACTAGTTTTGAATTCCTTTAGTATCTGAAACCAAAATAAACTTACAGTACCCATGTCATGTCAAGACAAACTGTATAGTATTAATTACCCACGAGTTTATCGTGAGTATATTTTTACATGTGATATAGCATTAAATAATTATATATTTATTTATAATATTATTATTTTACACTCGAATTGCCAGAACGTTTTGCCATAAGCGCGATGGTCTAGCATTCGAGGTACGACACGAATAATACATACGTACATATAACGATATTGAATATATTTATTATATTTATTTGGTTTGCTTAAAAAATATTTAATTGTTGAATAATCAATTGTTTAATATTTATTAATTAATGTAAAAATCTTAATATTCGATAAAGTATTTACTTGAATAGGAAATGCTGTAATATTCACCCGACAGGTCTGCCCAGAAACTATGCAATATTCAAACTCATATTTAATGCTTCACTTCATTATTAAGACTACAATTTTAACTTTTGCCGTCATTCATTTTCTGCGAGTTAATTATAAGTACTGTATATTACACATTATCTTAACGAATATTCTTAAAGCTAAATCAACTTTATTATTAAATTCAACCATTATTAGGTTTAATTTATTTCACTTGAAGATAATATACGATTAGGACAATAGTATGATTTATTATTGTGCAGTAAAATATGTGAAGTTTTCGACCCGAAGTAAATCAGTCAAGTGAAGAGAAAAGAATGTATCCAACCAATCCATAATCATTCCAGAATTTTCTATAGAAATTGCGTTCCAATATTTTTATTTATTTATTGGTCCTAGAATTTAAACACTTCATTCATCAAATTTTTAATCTTGGCCCTGTTTGTATTAATCGAATTCGGCACAGGATCAAAAGATGCGCGGATGTATGAGGAATCTAGATGGCGGGATATGATAGAGCTCTTATAAACAGCTTTGCTCTCTACCACTGCCTATTGGTATTTAATCTGCTTTAAATTTTATGAACAAAAATATATGTATTTACAAATTTTATATACCGATTTGGTTCTTTAAACACGGTCTACGAATAAATACTCAGAAATACTAAACGGACCACTATGTCACATTTCAACTTTAAATCGAGACTCATGAGCCACGGCGTTTTGCTGTCACTTAATAGTTTGATTCACACGTCGTACGACCTGGCAATTTTTCAAAATTTTAGGCTCCCAAATTTTGCTTGATTATTTAACTTTTGAATGCATAATATTCATTATTGATTATTATTATTTAATTAATTATTTTGATTATTATTCATTATTATTATTTATTATCATTATTATATTATATTATTATTATATTATTATTATTATTATTATTATTATTATTTTAATTATTAACTTATAATAATAATAATAATATAATAATAATTAATAATAATAATAAGTAAAAATAATAATAATTGATAATTGCCCATATGCTGATTTCAACGAAACGTTGTCATCTCCGATTTTTATGAAAACTTATTAAAAATGTTTAATATGAGCTTAAATGAAAGAAACATCAAAACAAAAAACAAAATACTATTATATATAATATAATATATATATATATATATAGTATATATATATAAGTATATACTTATATATATATATATATATATATATATACTATATATTATAATTATAATATAGATATATATATATATATATCAGAACATAGACTGAAACAAGGTACGAAAGTCTTGAATCTTAATCTTTCACAGCATTTCAAAACCTACTCTTACTCCACCATACTTCAATCGATAAGCCTAAACAAAGATTTAAATAAAGTGTTATGCATATTCTAAAATTAATTACCATTATTCACTAGTTTGGTGTTCAGGTGCGGAGGACGCATAGAAAAGTTTGTGCCAGCATTGATATCGGTGCCGAGGATTTTATTAACTTTGTCTAATTAAACATTTATGCCAAAGGTACTTTGAATGTCGCAATTTGATCATTTTTTTCAATAAGGTTTTCATCTCAACTCAATTTCAATGCCTGCTCCCTCTTTTACTTTAGAATTGCCTCTCTTAATCTTTCCTATTCTATCTCGCTGATCTGGATAGAATTTAACATATTGCAATTTGTTTAGATATCTGAAAATCTTATAGGTGCTTTGTCGTTAGCTCATGTTGCACTGAAAATTATTCAGTTTGACCTGAAAGGCAGTCTCGATTAGCCATGTGCTTCTTACTGTCTCTTATTAGTCTCAACCTTGCTATGGCTGCAGTCTGTTTGCAACTACTGCGGAATACTGTATATATATATAACATATATAATATATATTATATATTAATTACATGATATATATACTATAGTATAATATATATATATATCACTTACTAAATATAGTGTTGTGGTGATAATAGGACTGATGCGCTAAGTCATCTGCACATACTGACTTAGTGTGTGTGTAAAATCATGTGATTCTTCTAAGATTCGATAATGTGAACGATATTAATTTTATTCTCTTTAATGTAATACAAAAATATTTTGAAACTTACAAAGACACTTAATATGGCTACAATAGTCATCATACTACATTCTCATCAACATTCTTCTCTAAAGCAGTGGTTTAAATTTAACATTTATTTTAGCCGCTTTCTTATAAAAATATATTTAAGCATTCACTCATTTCATTAAATTCTTCCCTTTCATGAGACGTAAACGCACCATATATATATATATAATTATATATATATATATAAATATATATATCTATACTAATCAAAAAAAAAAAAACACAGTCAAAAAGGAAATTATATATATATATATATATATTAAAATATATAATATTATCTTGCCTACACATGTAAAAAACATCTAGGCTACGCCATATATATATAGGACCGTTTTTACTAAATCACGAACATTATATATTTCTGAACACAATGAATGCTCTCGAACAAAAAAATTCATCTTAACCTAACCTCAAAAAATTAAGAATATAATTTTACGAAAAAAAAAATTCAATTGCATAAGTCTTTCAAAAAAAAATAGTAAAAAAAGCAATGATAATGTTCTTCCACTAGTAGCCCGAATTGAAGTACTTCCTTGAAATAAAATCTTGCTTTTCAGCTTTTCAATTTTTGTTTGAGCAATTTTAACATATTAATTTCATTGTTTGTTTTTTTTTTTATCTGTAACAATAACTAAACTATATATATATTATATTAATATATACTATATATATATTAAATATATATATTATATATATTATATATATATATATATTAATTATATATATATATATATAATATTATATAATCTCAATCT
>JABUQX010035820.1:10000-15000 GCA_015478945.1 Trachelipus rathkii | reverse complement strand
AAGTTTTTATATACTAACCAACGAATATATGCTAACGTAACATTGTTTTACATTAATAAAGCTAACATAGCATTACCAGAACTACGAATATAATGTAAAAATGACAAAACCTAACACACCCTTACGCACGAATAAACTACTAACAAACAAAGTTCCATACTTAACAACACTAAAGTACCTAGCACAGCATAACAAAACGTAAACCTATTCACACTTGTGTTCAAGCATTATCTCTAAACATATCATTGTTAATTATTCATTAACCACTATTGATTTAGGTCGCATTTCGAGTATCATTTCGGATAAAACATAGCACAAAAATGAGTTCTTATATATACTATCCAGTCGAAATATGCTAACATAACGAGGTTTTCAATTAATAAAGCTAAACAAACCCCACCTGAACTAAGAAAAAAATGGACAACGACGAATCTAACACACCTTAAACATGAATAAAACAGTTAACATTAACAAAGTTCCACACTTAACACCAGTAAATTAACTAGCATTGCATACAAAACGTAACCTATTCATACTTTTTCCAAGCATATCTCTAACATATTAACGTTAATTTTACATTGACACAGTAATATTTAACAAAAATTTATCATAACCATGTCTAATTATCATACAGACCAACGAATAACTGTAAACATAACAAAGTTTTATCCAAACATAACATAAAAATAAGTTCTTTGAATAAAATATCATAGTAAATTGTAATAGTTTACTGATTTTAACAGTAAATCATTAAATCAGTAAATCAAAAACCATCAACCCCTCCCCACCCCTCCCACCATGACCTTTTGATCTATTGATCTATTGATTCAGGGCATATTTCGAGTATCATTTCGACTAAACATAACACAAAAATAAGTTTTTTATATACTAACCATCGAATATATGCTAACGTAACAAAGTTTTACATTAATAAAGCTAACATAACATAACCTGAACTAAGAATATAATGTACAATGACAAAACCTAACACACCTTACGCACGAATAAACTACTAACATTAACAAACTTTCGCACTTAACACAGTAAAGTACCTAACACTTCGTCCAAAACGTAACCTATTCCCACTTTTTTCAAGCCATATCTCTTAACAAATCAATTGTTATTTAACATAACATCGTATATTTAACAAAATTTAGCATAACCCTGTCAATCATCATACTGACAAAACGAATATAGAGCAGAGCTACGAAATTTTTAACATCACTTCTAATATTAACAAAATTCAATCATAACCTGGTCTAAATATCATAATCCCCAATGAATAATTGGAAAGACAACAAAGTTTTAACCAAACATAACATAAAAATAACAAAATTTTATCCTGACATGACATAAAAATAAGTTCTTTGAATAAAATATCACACTAAAACGCGATAGTTTACTGATTTTAAAGCAGTAAATCACTAAATCAGTAATCAAATCATTCATCCCAGCAGTCCCCTAAACCACCCATCCGCCTATGATCTATTGAACTATTGATCCAAGTCATATTTCGAGTATTATTTTGATATCATTTTGGATAAACATAACATAAAAATAGGTTCTTTATATACTGACCTACGAATATATGCTTACGCAAAAAGTTTTAGCATCAATAAAGCTAACATATCATAACCTGAACTAAGAATATAATGTACAAATGCAAACCTAACATACCTCGCGTATGAATAATCCGCTAACATCCTGAAAATTCCCTACTTATCAAAGCTAAAGTAGCTAACAGGTCATACAATATTCGATATGTTCCCCCTTTTCCCGCATATCAGCAACAGGTAAAGACGTATTATCTAACAAAATCCCTTAAAAAAGTGACCAATCTAACAAAGATACCAACATCTTGAACTATGAATTGACACTACCTTCATCAAAGTGTCACTCGTATCGAGTATAACATCATTTCAACTATGAATAAACGTAGACATTAGCAAAATTCTCGGGCAAACCTAACATTACTCAACAAAAACTTAACCTAGGTTCACGTTTCTAACACATTCACCGTCAGTTAATACAGTAATATCTTACAAAACTCATCATTTCTCTAAAAAATCAGTGTTAATTTCATACAGTCATAGTAATATTTAACATAACGTACCTAACTTACGAATAAACAGCTTTCATTTGGTTAATAAAAGCCGTTTATTCGTAAGTTAGTTAAATGATACTCGAAATGCGACGTAAATCAATAGTGTTAATGAAAAATTAACAATGATATGTTAGAGATATGCTTGAAAAAGTGTGAATAGGTTACGTTTTGTATGCTGTGCTAGGTACTTTAGTGTTGTTAAGTATGGAACTTCGTTAATGTTAGTAGTTTATTAGTACGTATGGTGTGTTCCAGTAAGAACTTTAAACAAACACTAAAGTACCTAGCACAAGCATAAAAACGTAACCTATTCACACTTTTCAAGCATATGTGTTATACGCTCTCTATATGTCATTGATACATGTTCTCATATCTGAAAGTTCTCCGAAGGTAAATAGCAGTTAAGCTTATAATAGAATGAAACACAATGTTCACGTTAGCATATATTTACGTATGGTTAGTAATCTTAAAGAACTATTTTGTTACCATGTTTATGCCGAAATGATAACTCGATATGTGACTAGAATCATTTTGATCAATAGATCAAAAGATTTCATCATGGGTGGGATGAGGGAGGGGATGGTTGGGGTCAGGTGGCTTGATTTACTGATTTACTGCTTTAAATTCGGTAAACTATTACACTTTACTATGATATTTTACTCAAAGAACTTATTTTTATGTTATGTTTGGATAAAACTTTGTTATGTTTGCAATTTATTTGTTGGGGATTATGATATTTAGGTAAGGTTATGATAAATTTTGTTAAATATTACTATGATAATGTAAAAAACTTTGTTACGCTAGCATATATTCGTTGGTCTGTATGATAATCGGACAAGGTTATGATACATTTTTGTTAAATGTTACTGTGTCAATGTAAGATTAACGTTAATATGTTAGATATATGTTTGAAAAAAAAGTATGAATAGGTTACGTATTGCATGCACTGTTAGTTACTTTACTGGTGTTAAGTGTGAAACTTTGTTAATGGTGAACAGTGTTATTCGTGTGTAAGTTTTTAGGTTGTCGTTTTACAATATTTCTTAGTTCATGTTACGTATGTTAGCTTATTGATGTGGGAAACTTTATTAACGTTGCGTTATATTCTTGACATGTATGATAATTTACTGTTGTTAAGTGTGGAAATTTGTTGTTGTTACAATTTTATTCTTAGTTCATGTGCTAGGTTTGTTGTTGTACATTATATTCTTAGTTCATGTGATGCTATGTTAGCTTTATTAATGTGAAAACTTTGTTAGGTTAGCATATATTCGTTGATCAGTGTATAGAGAATTTGTTTTCATGTTATGTTTAACTTAAACGATACTCAAAATACGAGTTGAATCAATAGATCAGTGGTTAAGTTGTTAATGATAGCTGTTTATTTGTCTGGTTGTTATGTGATAAGTATGTTATATTCGCAGTTTAGCTTTACAGAGGATAAAACTTTACTATGTCTGTATTTATCCTTTAGGTATTATGGTACTTTGTTAAGATTATGTGGAATTTTTGTTGAATATTACATGTTAATGTAAAATTAACATTGATAAGTTAGAGATATGTTGCTTGACAAAGCGTGACTAGGTTACGTTTTTGATTGTATTGTTAGGTAACTCAATTGTGGTAAGGTGGGAAATTTGTTAATGGTTACACATTATATTCACGCTTAAGGTGGTTGGTTTCGTGTTGTACATTATATTCTTTAGTTCAGTGATGCTAATGCTTGCTTTATTGATTGTGAAACTTTATTACGTTAGCCATATATTCATTGACCGAATATAATAATTAGCCAATGTTGTGATAATTTTTGGTAAATATTACTATGTTAATTAATTTACCATTGTTATCTTAGAGATATTGGCGTTGAACAATAGTGTGAGTAGTTAACGTTTTTGTATGTATATGTTAGTCACTTTACTGTTGTTAAGTGCGAAACTTTGTTAACGTTAACAGTTTATTCATGTTTAAGATGTGTCAGGTTTGTCGTTGTGTATTATATTCATAGTTCAGATGATGCTAAGTAACCTTTATTAATGTGAAAACTTTGTTACGGTAGCATATATTCGTTGGTCTTCCCAAAGTGTATTAAGAATTTGTTTTTATGTTATGTTATCCACAATGATACTCGAAATGTGACTTGAATCAATAGGTCAATAGATCAATAGATCAATAGATCACTAGATCAATAGATCAGTAGATCATGGAATGATGTGGGCAGTGTGGAATGGCCGGTTTGATTTACTGATTTACTGATTTAGGGTATGTAAAAACATGATAATTTTAGTAAAAAATATGACCTGAATCAATAGATAATAGATCAATAGATCAATAGATAATAGATCAATAGATCAATAGAGTCAAATAGATATGGTTTGAACAGGAGTGTAGGTTTGGGTGTTTGATTTACTGATTTACAGACTTAGGGTAAGTAAAATATGACAATTTTACTAAAAAATATGACTTGAATCAATAAATCAATAGATCAATAGATCAATAGATCAATAGATCAATAGATCATGGTTGGACAGGTGTGTAGGTTGGGTGGTTTGATTTACTGATTTACTGATTTAGGGTATGTAAAACGTTACAATTTTAGTAAAAAATTTGACTTGAATCAATAGATCAAAGATCAATAGAGTCACGAGCTGGATAGGGGGTAGTGATGTGGCTTTGATTTATGATTTTACTGCTTTAGGGAATGTAAAAAACACTTGACAATTTTAGTAAAAAATTTGATTTAAATCACTAGATCAATAGATCAATAGATCAATAGATCAATAGATCACGATTGGACAGGAGGGTGGTTGGATGGTGGTTTGATTTACTGATTTACTGATTTAGGGTATGTAAAAACGTAAATTTGTAAGTTTTAAGCAAAAAGAATAAGAAATTTTAT
>JABUQX010035819.1:0-30704 GCA_015478945.1 Trachelipus rathkii | reverse complement strand
TTATCAGCTTGTCCAAATTAGTATGTATTGTGTTCACGCCTCCTGCTTGTTTCTCGAACTATTAATAAGTATTACCTTTCACGATATCATTTTCCCTTTCTCTGAGAATGTTGGACAGCTTCAACGTATTCGGGTTATTGCTCGGCGTAATGAAAATAGTGCTTTTGTGCTGTGTTTGCCTCGGGCGCTTTGTGAGGCTGGGGCTAATGCTATTTAAGGGTGCGTCTATGCACTGACCGCTGTTGTATGAACCTCGGCATCAAGGCGGTCATCTGACAAACATTTCCTCCTCTGCTGATCTCTTGCTCTTTTTTCATGGCCTCCAAACTAGACATCTTTGAGCTTCCAGCTATCGATCTTAGCTTTTTCTCTTTCATCTTCAAGCTTAGCTTCTCCCTTTCGGCTTCAAGCTTAGCTTTTCTTCCTTTCGCTTTCACAAGCTTTAGCTTTCTCCATTCTCTTCAAGCTTAACTTTCTCCCTTTCGGTTCAAGCTTAGCTTTCTCCTTTTCGGCTTCAAGTCGTATACTTTTTCCTCCACTCCTAAAGTATGTATGTTATGATCATATACTCACTACCAATTCCGCCAGCAATTTTATTTTCTGTTGCTCGCGCGCGAGACTTCTGTTGAGACCATTGCTAGTCTTTGATTAACGTCTGCAAGCGAGTCCTTGCAACGGCGAAATAAACCCTTAATATATGAATTTATTTCTTTTTGTATTGCTCCTGACAGGTCGTCACACTAAACTCGCATTAGAAGTAGGAGCACCATGCTCAGTATTGAGGCAATGCGGTTGTATACGAAACAAATTTTGAGTCACTGCATAAAATATAGCTCTTTAACACTGTACCGTCCGCATTTAAACAACAAACGTCTACAACTTGTCTTATTACCACCGCATAATGATGAGTACAAATAAACGTTTTCTTACCACATTTTGAATTGGCGCTACTAATATTACATGCAGGATACACCAAAATATGATCTTGCACAAAATCTAATGATATAATATTATGTAATTTGCTTTACTATTATATAATACTAGCTTATATATTGTATTATATGATTTAAGTTAGAATTATATAAATTAATATGAGGGTATTTATCTATATCTTATATAGGTATATATAGTATATAGATATACTATACGGATATGAGAGGACGGTAAGGTATCTATATTAATAACTTAAAGATGGTTACCTTTTTTAGTTAATAAAGCTTAGATTGATGATATAAAAGTTTAGTGGTTCTCTCACACTATAATAACAGCTCATACCGTATAAGTAAAAGTACTCACTACTTTAGGTAAGTAATCTATAGTATTTATCTTATATATAGTACTACATTACCAAGGAAATAATATAATATTATAACTTTAATTATTTAGGGATTGAGTACGTATATAGCGGATATATATGTATACTAATAATAAGAGTAGATAAATATAATATACTATAATATACAGTCTCAAACAATCGCGAAGTGAAATTTGCCAAAAAATCTTGTGCGGAAAAGCACGCAAGTGTTTTGTCACGACTCCTAAACTACAAACGAGAGAAACAGATAGAGAATAAAAATTCGGCTAAATATGTTACTAGAGGTTTGATATCGCTTACACACAACTGATTGTAGATTGTTAGAGAGTTGTCACTAAAACATTTCACTTTAATAAATTATATATAAAGCATATTATAAATAGTTCTCCTTAGTTTTTAGGATAATATATTATATTTATATACTCACATAAGAACTATAATATAGTACGTAAATAGTGCACAGAAGTCGTTAGTATTGAGCATTCGCTTTAATCCATGATACATATATATTCACTAATAAATAAGATAATAGGATTTAACCGATATATATAGTTCTTAACTATATATAAATTATATCACTAGATGATTATAAATATAAAATTATGTCCTAACGAATAACTCTGTAATATACTATAATTAAGTCGGAGACTGAAAAACAATATAATAATTAATATATTATAGTAAAATAATAGTTAATATAGATACATAATTAACTATATATATATTGAATCTTTATATTATTATATATATTAATATTATATAAATTCAACAGTATTAAAACTTTTATCATCTTGATAAATATTTAATATAATACTTTAACTATTAATAATTTATATTAATTATATATATATATAAACACATAAATGGTATTTATATATCGAATATATATTAAGACAAGTTTAGAATTAAAGTATATAAGAGACATTACGCCACGATAGATTATCTCTCTGTTTCACAAACAACGGGTATTGTTTGCACTATGAGAGTAATGCTATTTACACACATAAACAAACAAAAAATAAAAAATTAATTGTCGAAAGTGTAAATAAATATGTTGAATAAATACGTTTGTTTATGCTATCTAAACTTCAAATAAAACAAATAGTCCAAACGACTATATTGACAATTAAGTTCTTTATACAAATATCAATCAATATATATATATTCACCACTGATCGAAATTGGATATAAGAATCAGCTTACATCACAATATAACTCTGGGCTACAGGCTACGCAAAATTACAATAATGTAAAACGAACCCTTAGCTCTAAAATATTTCACACAAAATAGCAAAATAATTCACTTACAAGTATAGTATCAATTCATTATGATATCAGAAATAATAGACTGAAATTGTTATAATTATATAAATCGTCAAGATGTCTGACGCTAATACCTATTACTTTTAAAAAAAACCTATGTATATCTATATAGAGACATTCACGATATAAGGCACCAAAACGACTCTCAATTTAATAATCGTACATGCGAATTAAGGTTAATATAGATTTCAAATTATACATGTTCATAATAATACTTCACTCCACTTCCAGCGTTATAAACTAATAATCCATTGGCCAGGCCCCCGCGTGACAATAACCTTAAGCAGTAACACTTTTTTCCTAAGATTCTCTTATATAGGAGGTATTGTAATAGTATGTCTCTACAGAGCTGGAGGTTACCTCTAGATTATACGGTGCTCTCTGTGCAACTACTACATACGCTGCACAGTTAATTTTTATATATTTTATTAAATAAAATTCAACTCACACCAATCTTAATCTCCTGTAAGACCCTTTTACAAGTGAAAACAAACGGTTTGATTCCAGAGTTTCGTTAGCCATATTATTTACGTTGAACAGTTTCAGCATCATATACTTTCAATTAATTAATATAGATTAAACCTGTTTTCTTATAGATACACCATTCTATTTGAGATCAATGAATACATAATGGCATTGTCTTTAAAGACCTAAAAATAATTAACTACTTGAAATTATGAAATAAATGAAGAAATGTAAATAAATGAAGATTTCTAAAAACTCAAGGAAACTACTGGAATAAATTTTAAAAATACTTTATATAAAAATATATATAAAAAAATAAATGAATACGTACTGCTCTTATACAAACTAAGTTTTTATAAATCCATGAACATGCAGTTAGGATGTCCGTAGATATCCACGTACATGCGCACTAAAAATATAGAACCTCAGTACTAAATAATCAAATTATATATATTTTATGTCTATTGAATAAATATTAATATCATATAAATGCTTCTTAAATTCACATTAATAAATTAAATAGTAATCTTGCCCATTAAAAATATGTATATATAGTCAATTCGCAGTTAATTCATTTTTTTTATTACTGTTCTATGCTTTCAGACTTTTTGAGTATCCTTTATTCTCTCGTGACATTGGTCATATACTTCTAATACAATTAAATTTTTAACATTGTAACATTGAAATATTGAATTGAAATTTGACATAGATACTATTAAGATGTTGATATATTTAAGAAAAAGTTCAAGACAATGCAAGAACAGCTGACATATAAAACAGCTGTTACTCCATATTCTAATGCAAAGAGTTGCCTGTTTAAGTAAATTATTATTAAAACAATCTTTTTAACAATGTGACTTCAGATTTGTTTGCTTTTTCGACAATTTATTCACCTCATATGCTAATAAAATAATAAATTTACACTAGAAATGCTTAAATATCACATACACAAATATTATAATTATTTGATTTGAATACTTCAAAGGAAATAATAATTCAATAACACATAAGTACTTACCTGCCATGATAATATCTGCAACAAATTCGTAAACATCAAATGCACTTTGTTATAACTCTTAATCATGCTCAGACTGACTGACTTATGAAATATTAATGCAATATAATTAATTTTACATAATATATAACACACTAATTATACTTCTATAAAACATATGATCTATTACTAAATATACCTTTATCTTTACAATAAATAAATGCAACTGTTTACCACTATAGCAGTTATCTCAACATATAATTTAAATAATTTAAATCAATTGAAGGGTCATCATTTATCTTTGTAAGTATAAACATTTACACAAAAATACAAAACTCACATTCTAAATGGATTTACATAAAATCTATATCTCCTACATACACAAATAAACTAAAATTGAATCGGTAGAGACATACGAGGCGTTAAAGAGTCTATTATATCCCTAATATTAATCCCCCCTCCTATATACAACTTGATAGTATAACAACAATGAAAAGCGAAAAAGATCCAAAATATTCTCATATTTACTATTTATATAAATTGTCGTAATTATAGATATCCTCTTTCATGAATATTCTAAATACTTAAAACAATAAATTAAAATATGTATAATTATTTATCAATTTAATTTAGTAAGACCAATTATTATACCAAAACATCTTAGATAAGAGAATGAGAGATTGGTGGTTATTCCTTTTGTAAATTTTGTATCTATCTTCTCAGAAGATAATAATGACTAATCTTTCATATGAATCAATAATATATTATAAAAGCTAAAACAAAATTTGAAGATTACTTGATGAGCTGTCTCAAATTATTTTTTATATATTACACTTTGTTAATATATTATAGAGCATTTATTCGCAATTAAATATTTATTATATATATATATTTAAAAATTATTTATTTATTATATTATTTATAAAGTAAGATACGTAACAAACTTTCAATAATGCATTTAAAAATAGTTATGACCATTATAATATAAGAATTCAATTAATAATAATCATGAAAAATATTATTTATAAATAAAATAATAATTAATAATAGATAATAATTATCTCTTGTATATTAAACAGCCTTTGTCACAATTAAGAAACATAGGCATATATTAATACAAATTTTATTATATCAAATGTATAATGTTTCAAAGAAGATGAATTTATAGTCGAGTTTTAATCATAGTGGTTTGTGTGTTTATTCTTGATAAGAACAAACATATGTTAGCTAATATTTTTTGTAACTGACCAACTAACTCTTTAGCAGCTATACATCAAATATATTATAGTATATACAGAAAAAGAAATTTGAATGGTAATTATCTATGACCTTATCCTTTATAATTATATCACAAATGAAAGTAATGTATATATTTATCATGTACCAATCATGCATTAAGCAATATATATAAATATATTTATATATATTATATATATATTATTATATATATATATACGTTACTATCTAATATTATATATATAATAGTCAATATGGTTATATTACCTCTAAATCACTTTTATTTATTAAATTTAATATATATTATTTTAATATACATGATTATAATATATATATTTAAATATATAATATATATATATATTATATAAGTATATAATATATATTATATATATATTATATTATATATATGATATATATTAATATATAATTATATTATATATATATATTATGATTATATATATATATATATATATATATATATATATATATATTCGCTTGAGTTTTCGCAGTCAAATAATTGATTAAAATATTAATAAAATATTTGCATTCGCCGTCTAGGAATACTATCGGAAATGCGATTTAAGAAAGATTGAGACTGGGTGGACTTGTTAGAATATTTAACAACTTTTGTGATAAGAGAGATTGATTGGAATGAGCTGACTAGTGCCGTCTCAAGTATTTTAGTACCTAAGTATATTTGAGTTGCAGATGAAATCTAGCCTAAATAATAATTATTGATAAGGTCTCCATACTTAGTGAGTACTATCAATTCGCTTCGAAATATTCAACTGTTTGTAAGTAATTCCAGCAATATTATCTTTATCCCGTGGGTGACTTTTGGAGTTACTTCGATTAATTTGTTTCCCACTGGACAAAAGCAACCGTACACTTTCATAATTGTAATTATTTCTGGGAAAGGATAGAAAATCGACAAGGAAATTGTAGAAAGGAAATGAGAAAAAAGAGTAAAGGAACCCCAATTCCAGCTTTTTAAGATACGAAAATCGTTTCACTCTTGAAACTAATATATAAAATACAAATATATATATATAATGGTGACTATCTATGAAACGAAAAATCATAAAAGATAGATGTAGTAGAATTTACAGAATTATATAGTATTAATGATTCTTTCCATGTATTTTCGTCAGCGTTTGTAAATCTTTGGTTATGTAATGCTGCTAAGCGAAAAAGATATTCAGGTCTCTTTTCTCAACAACTATATACTCAATAATAGAATAAATACTACAGCGATATTATTTGAAAGTAAAATATTAATATTAAAATTAATTACTAAAGTTTCAGAATTATTAGGCTCTATACAAAAAAATCAATCCAAGTTAGAACTTTCTTATTACTAAGACGAATGTAGTTCAGATACTGCAATCTAACAAGTTTCTTTTATTTGCTCCTAGTAAGTCCATTTAGCCGTTAGATCAATTTTTTCAGAAGCCAATTTATGATGGTCGTTGCTCATGAACCTTTCACTGAACGTTCATACAGGTAAATCTCTGAAAGTCGTATATTTTAAGGATATGTTGAAAACAAATAACAAGTAATAAGTATCCGCTAGATGATGTTCACTGTGTTCATGAGTAAGATTAGCAAGATATTATTTACGAGTAAAACTCCTGTTCTTATCTTGAGTGAAACTAACACCACTTCCGTCAAGTCAATATGAAGAGAGAGAGTCTCAACAAGAGTCAGCGAAGTTGTCTCAAAATATAGGTCTATTAAGGTGTTTATCTCTATAATATAAATTATTTCGACCATGGCTCAGTAGGAACTAGAAATAATTTACTTGAACTCAGATAATTAAAGTTGAAACTCTCAAATAAAGGTTTGAAAATGGAAATAACTAAAATTATGTTTAAGGTTGCAAGAACTTTATTGAATCTCTATGTCCAGTAGTCGCCGCCCTGATATAATAAGACTGAGATGTTACTTCCGCTATATCCATGCTAGTCATTCTCTTCTAACCAATTGAATCTTAGTACTATCTCACCAGTCATTTTAAAGTAATATCATTAATGATAATCAGTGCGCACAAACACGTTGTTTAGTCACTCTGCGGTTGCGTAATAGCACATCGAAGAGAGTATTCATGATCCTGTCGATGAACTAATGACAGTACACAGGATACTGAATCTCAATAAAACACTACTGAGAGACAGAACCGATATTGCGAAAACCACATTACCTCTCCTCTAAGTAAGATCGTTACTAATTTGCTAGTATTGTACCTATTAATGATTGGGACAGAGAGCATCGTAAATGGAGAAACTATTAAGTTTCCCTACACTCGTTAATTTTGATAACCTCGGGAAACAGGAATATCAGACGTGCTAAAGCGTGTTTGTACTAAACTTAAAATGATCGCA
This sequence comes from Trachelipus rathkii, assembly GCA_015478945.1. Taxonomy (NCBI): domain Eukaryota; kingdom Metazoa; phylum Arthropoda; class Malacostraca; order Isopoda; family Trachelipodidae; genus Trachelipus; species Trachelipus rathkii. The sequence continues at coordinate 22,990 of JABUQX010035819.1, read as the reverse complement.
GTGGAGCACATCGGAGGGGTTCCAAAAATATAGGACGTTTGGTAAAGTGCCTGCTCATTCCTCATTAATGGCGCGCTGATGTAGATGGAGTATAAGTAGAGTTCGCGATCAGCGCCTACTGAATGGAGGCACTATAATCAGTTATGTAAGTAAGGTAATGACCATATAATAGCCTACACAGGATATATCACCGCAATACATAACAGTCTATATATTCATATAGCATATAATTACATTATCTTTAACTTACTATTGCTTATGTCTATCATAATAATAGTATGGATAAAGTACCTATATACGCGTATACTAATGAGTACTAGGTATATAATATGATATATAGGGAACTATATATTATACTCTAAACGCTACTTGATTACTGATATATGATGGCAAGTATACATTATTTATATATACATATATATTATATATATATTATACATTATAATAATATATATATATATATATTCAGTTACTAGACTATATATATAATATATAACTATATAATATATATATAGTAATATATAGATAGTATAATCCTAGTAGCGTAATTATGTATAAGACATATATAGATAGTAGACTATTGCTCATATCTATATATATAGTATATAATATATATATATATATATATATATATATATAGTATATATATATTATAAGTATATATATATAATAATATAATATATAAATATAATATATATATATATATATATATATATATATATATATATATATAATATATATATATATATATATATATATATATATAATATATACTAATAGGTATATATAATATATATATATATATATATATAGCTACTAAATAATATTTATATATATGAATATATATCACTATATATATATATATATATAATTATAATATATATATATACTATATACTTATATATACTATTGCATATATATATAATAATATATAGTATATATAGTATATATACTCAAATTTTCATTTTTCAATTTTTTTTAATTTTTAGAATTTGTCTGGAAGCTGTTTCCGTTCGGTGCGATCAGGCCCGCAACCCTCTCCCAACCGCACCACAAGACCATTTACCGCACCACTAATTTTCTTTCTCGTGCTCTTGGTCAGAGAAACCCACGCAGCGCAACAGCAAACTTTTATTTTTTTCTTCCGCACCGCACCGCACCGCACCAGGTCGCTGAAATTTTGATGCAGCACCGCAAACCGCACACCAATATGAGCGACCACGCCTCACCCGCAACCACACCGCACCTAGTTGCGTCGGCCATAGCCCTAGTTTTGCAAGGTTGACATCGACCAGAGAAAGTAGGACGTCTTTATTCCTAGTTTGTTAATTTTGTGCAAAACTTGAAATAAAATTTAACGCTTTTATGTGCAAATCTTCTGAAAATCTCTTTCATAGTATTTTACACTATTATAAATTTATTTTCAAAAGTGAAACGTTGCGAAGAATATATCTTACAAGTGTATCGTGGCACAAAATAGTATTTTATTTATTAGGATATGAAAGTACAAAGATATACCAACAAGGACGTTTGCGAAACGAAGTAAGTGGTACAATTTTTTATAGGTTATTTATAGAAAATGACCACTTTTTATAGTCGGTAAACTAGAATTTTATCTAAAGCCACTAACACAAAGAAACCGTTTTTTGATATTAGGCTTTTTGCAAGCTAATTGCTGATATAGGAATTACAGATTAAACCGTGAGTATGAAACCTGTATATATATAATATATATATATATATATATATATATATATTAATTATATATATATATATATATATATTATAATATTATATATAATATATATATTATATTATTAGTATTATATATTATATAAATAGTATATATATATATAATATTATATATATATTATAAAAAATATGTTATATATATATATATATATATTATATATATATATATATATATATTTCACTGACTTTATCTACACTTGTGTAAGCTCAGTAGAGAAGCTACATGATTAATATTATCCTTGAGGTAAGTTAAAAAAAATTATAATTTTCAACATTTTTAATTTATAAAGATAATCATTTATGAATAAGGAATTTATTCAATTTTATTAGATACATATAGTATTAAAAAAAAACATTAACCCAATTAATGTCTAGCTTTCTCAGTAGTCAATAATCGCCATACTTCTTCAGGAACTGAAAAAAAATTTTAATTGAAGAAATTATTAATAAAATGTACTTTGGTTTGTTTCTAATTTTTTCCCTTTTCTTTTTCCATTTTTTAAATTTTGTTTGTATTTTGTTTATTATTTTTTACATATTTAAATATTTATTTTATGTATTTCGTCTATATTTATTTCGCCTTTTACGACGATAGCCGATTTAAACTGATTATATACCAATATTCCCGATATATCTGTATAATCGGTAATATAAAAGCTCAGCTACCACGAAAGATTGAATTTTAACATTAATATATATTATATACATATATATATATAATATTATAATTATACTATATCCTTTTATAAATATATATATACTATATATATATATATATATATATATTATATATATATATATAATTATATATATATATACTATATATATATATATATCTATTAAGACCAGGTGCTAGGTTACTGTTGTAAACAACAATTTATTTTTTTATAAGCCACATAGGGATGAAAGCTATTTCCATAACAAAGTTTTTATCCACCCTATCATAAGATAATATAGTCTAATTCTATATATATATTATAACGAGCTGCCATTTTATCACCATTTAGTTTTAAAATAAGTTTTAATTAAGGTTTTTTATTCGAGTTCGAAAAAATAATGTAAATAAAAATATATAAATTTCAGAAATTATTTTTTGAATAAGTGAAAAATTACTTCACTCTACTTTGATTTGAAGTTGTTTATGTAAGATATTCGATTTACTCACATATTATAATGAAAATATAATGTTCACACGTGGCGAGTCTTTGTAAAAATGGTGGTACACACTTAACTATTTACTCACATCTTCCAAAATATTGTTTTTGTGCGAGCGTATGATAAATTGTTTCGTATGCTGAGCAAATAGCACCCTTCCGAAGTTCTACTGAAAAATTTTAACTTGAAAATAGCTTTAATAAAAGTTTTTAATTAAATAATAAATCATTATAATAATATATATATATAATATTATAATATTATTTATTATATATATACTATATAATATATATATATATATTAATATAATTAATTATTATATTATATATATATAATATATATATAATATATATTAATAATATAATATATATATATATATACATATATATAGTAATATATATATAAATAATATATTATATATATTTTTATTATAATATAATATAATATAATATAATATATAATATATATATTTAATTTTTTTTATATATTTGTTTTTGAAATTGCAATTCATATTTCAAAATATTTGATAACGAATTCCAGAAAACATGAAAATTATTTTTTCAAATATATTTTTCTTTTAGTTTTCAGTATTTCTTGCATTCTTGCCCATAAAACAAAGAACTACGAAAAGATAAAAAACACTTGGCTTTTATATCCACAAAATTGATATCTACAAGCCACAAAACAATCGATAGAACACGAGAACATATTCAAACCAAATCTAAGTAAGATGTAAATCTTCATGTTTTTAAAGCATGGAAAAATTGAAATAAATAAAAGTGAAAGAACTTTTCTTTCAGTTCGTAAACTTCACAAATAACTCGAGCTGAAAATTGTATCTCGAATATAAATAAAGTTCTGGGAAACGGAATATGCTTAAGAGAACTTTTTTTTTTGCACAAAATCTTTTTCAACCATGCAAATTTTTATGCATTTCAAATTCCTTATTCTCTTATGCATATAAGTATAAAGTAAATAGATAAATATAGATAAATAGATAGAAGTTTATATACATAAATGATTGTTAAGATGGGTTTTTTTAATAATATAAATTAATAATAATAATAATAATAATAATAATAATAATAAAAATAATAATAGATAATAGATATAATAATAATAATAAATAATAATAATAATAATAATAATAAATAATAATAATTAAATAATAATAATATAATAATTAATAATAATAAAATATTAATAATATAATAATAATAATAATAATAATTTTAATAATATTAATAATAATAATAATAATAATAATAATAATAATAATAATAATAATAATAATAATAATAATATATAATAATAATAATAATAATATTAAATGCTTTATTCAGAAGATTACAATATACATTATTAAGTTTAACATTATTATAACAATATTTAGTAGTAATAAAGAGAAAACTTAATGGTGATGTATAATGATATACAATTTCTGATAAGGAGGGCTAACTTTAATTGCAACCGAGATGCATGTGTCCTGTATGAGCCCGCAAAATAATTATAAATTCTGATTAAATTTGTACGCACTTTGGTTTTTAAGGTATTGAGGCTTAATGTAATCCCATACGAATATAATACAAATGGCAAATCAAAGATTACACCTAGAATACATAAATAATTAAAATGAAATAAGACAAATATGAAAATATTAGATGGGGGGAAAATTATAAAATCAATAATGAAGGAGCACCCGAGTAATTACAGATAAAATAAATCATTAATATATAATAATTCATATATATTAATAATATATATAATTTATAATAATAATAACTAATAATAATAATAATTATATTATAAATTAAAATAATAATAATAAAATAATGAATATAATATTATATAATATATTAATAATTAATAATTATATTATTTAATTATAATAATATTAAAATAATATAATATTAATAATATAAATATATAAAATAATAATAATAATAATACATTAATAATAATATATATAATAATAATATAGTCATATAATACTAATAAATAATATTAAAGTATTAAATAAGACAATCATAATATTTGAAAAATTATATTAATTATTATAATTAAAATATGTCTTCATAATAATAATAATAAATCATATTAATTATTATGTAATAAATAATTGTAATAAACTAATATATAATTAATATAATATATAATAATAAATAATAATATATAATAATATATATAATACAACAACAAACAATAAATAATAAATTGCTTATAAATGAAGAAAAGAATAATAAATAATATATGTAATGATAATTATAATTATCATAATAATTATAAATAATTAATAAAGAATTAATTGCAAATATCAATTAAACAAAAATAATCACATTCACTAATTACAATTCATAATTATACATCTAAAAATTACAATATTCTACTTATAATTATATTAGCTACAATCATGTTTACAACAACAATAGGAATAATAATAATAGTAATAATAATAATAATATAGTATAATATATAATAGATTATAATAAGAATCATAATTAATATAATAATAATAATATTAAAAATTATAATAATTAATAATAATAATTAATAATAAAATAATAATATAATATATAATATATTAATAATAATAATAATAATAGAATTAATAATTAATAGTTATATAATAATAATAATAATAATAATAATAATAAATTATAATAATAATAAATAATAATATAATAATAATTATAATAAAATAATAGTGATAATATTAATCAATAAATAATCATAATATTAATAATAATATAATAATTATTTAATATAATATTTTATAGTAAATAATATAATAATAATAATAATAATAATAATAATAATAAATAATTTAATTAATAATATATAATAATATATAAACTAATAATAAATTAATTAACAATAATGGTGGAGCTCTATAATCAGAATCAAACGTCCCTTGTAATCCTCCTGCTACCAGACTACAAATTAATATTTATTTAGATAATTATTGTTTTTAATTTTTTAAGTAAAATATTTTGGTTGAGTTTTCGGTTTGAAAGGAGTCCTAATAAGTTGAAAAAAGTTTAAGCTATGATATATCTGACGCTTTGAGTGGCTTTTTTAAGTCTACAGAAGGGAGGGTTAATGTAGGTATTATTTCTTTAGGTTTATTTGATTTGCAACGCGCCTTGCTTCGTTGAGAATTTGCTAGCAAGAAGTCAGTATGCATTGTTTATGGATTAATAAATTATTTATCTCTTTCAGGAGTGATAATATTTGGCAAGTCTTTAAACTGCAATATAATTTAGGTTTTTTGTAATAATCGGTTTGTGTATGCTGTAATGTCTCTTTGTTTTGCTTAATGAGGCGATAAATCGCTTCTGTGTTACAATAACAGGGTGGATTACTGAGTTACTTGTGGTACCGTAAATAGGAAGACATTAAAGTAAGTGAGGGTGTATTAGTGAATAGTATAAATTCCTACTGGTGAAAAAAGTTAAAAAAGAGGTACAAAATTTCTTAATTTTATAACATATACATGTATCTCGGCAGTCTGCTAACTACGTTGTTAATATGTTCTTGTAAATGTCAGTTTTGTCATCGATTGATTAATTACAAGTATTTTAATGCATTTGCAGCCCTATTCAGTTTCTATATTATTAATTTTAAACATTTTAAATAGTTAATTGGTTTTGTTGCTAAAAATTATGTTAGATGTTTTATTAATTAAAATTTAAAGATAGATATATATTCGCATCTATCCATTGCATTATTTTTGTTAATGTGTCTGTTGCTTAAAACGTTGGATAGAGACTCGGCATCTTTGTCATTTATTTAAATGGAGGTATCGTCAGCAAAAGAGATGAAAAAGCGTCATGAGACTTAATCAGATCATTTGTATATAAGTAAATAAAAACGGTCAAGAATTGAGCCCTGGGGTGCGCCGATTGATGTTTGAAGTGTGGTTGATTAGTTTCATTAGTTTTACGTATTGAGAGATCTCTCTTTAAGTAGCTTTTAAACCATTGTAAGTTTGTCCTCTCAAAGCCCATTTTGTTCAATATTTACTTAATAGTATGGTCATGACAATCATGTCAAAAGCTTTAGTGAAATCTAATAATAATAAATAGCAGGGAGGAGTCTTTTTTATTTTTCTAATACTTTCTGTACAGTTTTTCGGTTAAGCAAATGAGGGAATCAGATGTTGAACGTCCTTTTCTAAATCCAAATTGTGAAATCATTAAGAATATTGTTTGATATAAAATATTCTGTTAACTGATTGAAAACTAATTTCCTCAAAATATTTTTTACTAATGTAAAAAATGTGATAGCTATTGGTCTATAATTTTTTTGCTAGAGCAAAGGTCTCCTTTTGGGTATAGGGATCACTGTATTGCCTTGTTTTGATAATTTTGGGAAAATTCCTGGTCAAAAATGATTCATTTGAACCAAGTGATTTAAGGGGTAGGCTATTATGGTCAGCTGAGAGTTTGGGGTGTGATTGGGGATAGAATGAAAATTAACAATTTTTTGTTTTTTTAATCCGGCGATTACCTTTTTTACCTCCGGGACGGTGATGGGAATAAAGGAAAAATGAAACTCGTAGTCTGGGGAGAAAAGTTTCATATGATGTTTGACAAGGGGGTTTGTCTCTTTAAAGATTTGTTTACCGACGTTTACGAAGTATTCGTTTTAGTCCGCACTGCGATCTTATTTGGTTGATTTGTTAACTGAATTGTTAAATTAGTTCTTTTATATATTGTTGAGTTTTTTTTGTTATTGTTGATTTTTATTGATTAAACCCAAGTGGCCTTCGAGTCTTTGTGCAATCTGGAATTTTGTTCGAGTAGTATTTCTTCTTTGCTTTCTTAAGAACTGCTTTTAATTGTTTATCATATGCGTTATATACTTGGAATGGTATGATTTTGTTTTTAAAGTTTCGGTAGAGTTTATGTTTTTGGTTGATAGAGTTTTTATTTATTGTTTATTTATGATTATTATTGATGTTTTTTATAATGATAGTTTTAGTTGTTAGAGTTGACTTTATCGATTATTTTGTAAGCCTGAAAATGGAGAAGAAAGAATTCTTGCCCGAAACTAGTCGGCTAATAAATTATTTAAAATGTTTAAATTCGTTTTGGTGAATTACTTGCTATTATTTATAATTATATATATATTTATATAATATTATATATATATATTATATATTATTATATATTTAATATATATATATATATATATAATATTTATAGTATATTATATAGTTTATAGTGGTATAGGTAATTAGTATATAGTGGTGGTTTTATTGTGGGTGTTATTATATTATTATTTGTGGTTATGTGAAAGAATCATTGTTGTTGTTTATTATATGGTATGTATGTATTATATTATTATTGATTTAATAGTATTTGCCCGGATACAGAGTGTTGGGTATCACTGGAAATATTATAGTTGTATTTATTTTTTTTATTCTACTTACTTTGTTGTTATTTATGTGTATTTGTGTGATTAGATTATAGTTTATTAGTGTTATATTATATATATATTATGTAGTAGTTAGTAATTAAGTAATATTATATTATATATATATATGTATTTATTAGTATATAGTGTTGGTTATTAGTTATATATTTAATATTGCCATGGAAACAAGAAGAATGAAACTAGGTTTGTGTGTTTATATTATTTATTACTTGTGTATTATGTCTTTTACTATGTACAACGAAATTTTTGTTGTATAAATGGATGGGTATTATTATATGTATATTGTAAATGTGTATTTCTTTTGGGTATGGGTATAGTATAGCCCCTTGTTTATATCTCTTTCAATGTTGGATAAACTTTTTGATAATTTGTTTTCTGCAATTTTTTTAATCCCTGATGATATTTAATAAGAAGATGATTAAGCTATCTAAGAAAGCGTTTAACCGCTGTCTATTATTCTTGTGTCATTATGGATTTTTCTCTGTCTGCTCTCTTGCTCGATCGTTCTCTTCTCTCTCTCTCTCTCTTCTCTCTCTCTTCTCTCTCTCTGAAATTGTTAAAAAAGTTCGAAAATGAAAAATGTTGTTCTCCGTTTAAACATACATAAGAATTTAGTAATAGGTGGGTCAGGCTGAGATTTGTAATATTTATCGCATAAGTAGTGGGATAAAATGAGCACGTGATCAAGCGGTTGTGGTCTTTTTAAGAGTTCTTTCTTTCTTTCTCAACTCAGGAGAGCAGTTGTGTTAGATTATGGCCTGACTTGACTTTTGCGGTGCTAAAGCTAGACATCATATTTGTGTTGATATATCCTTCTTTTTAGGTCGATAGTCTCCCCAATATAGGTGAATTAACACAGCTTACAATCTATATTATATATACAAGAGATGGGCTGAGCTGGTGCCGGAAGGAGTTGTTGATGCTGTTATAGTAATCTTTTCAGCTTTATGACGCTTTTTACGGGTGATAAATTATTTGGGAGTAACTTCTTGTAAATATGATGGTTGTTTGTAGGAATATTTATGTAAGTGTGGCCCGTGGGCGGGTCCGTAATTTTATACCTCTTTAAAAATTAAACTTCATGTCTCTCAAAAACATCTCCCTAATTTTATGTAAAATATTTAAAAATAGCTTAGAAACCTCGTACAACAATGGTTGCCTCTGAATGGCTTTAATTTTCAAACTAGTTGGGAATTCTAACCAGGGTGCAAGAATTTTTTCCCCCGAGCAGTTCTTACAGTTGAATATGGCGTTATTCGCAACTGTATAAAGTAATGTTCTAACAATTGGAGGAGGACTCTAGTTCCACCCATCATCGTTTGAATACTGTAGGAGTTCAAAGCTAAAAGGCTTATAAACAATTCTTTGCTTTTTAATAATGGAGTAATATGTATATCTATGTATATTATAATATACTCGTAATTGTTGTACCAGTTGTTTATTGCATGTGCTATAGCTCTCGTCGGTTTTGGAGTAACTTAATTTTATACAAGTCTACAAGCACAGTAAGCAATCAGTAAGAGTTCCTAGCAAGTAAAATAAATTGTACAAAATCAGACACATGATAGCAACTGGTGAAATAGGTAAAACTTGATGGAGGCCAACGTCAAATGTGATATCCTTCCTTCCCAGCCACATCAGTTGCTTGGAATTCTCTACCATTGTGATTTCCCTGCTTGGAGGAGGACTTTAGTTCCACCCATCACCGTTTGAATACGGTAGAGTTAAAAGCTAAAAGGCTTATAAACTGTTCTTTGCTTTCTAATAATAGAGTAATATGTATATCTATGTATATTAGAATATACTTGAAATTGTTGCACCAGAAAAGTTTACTGCACACGCTATAGCTCTTGTCGGTTTTGCGTAACTTAAATTTATACAAGTCTACAAGCACGGTAAGCAATCAATGAAAAAGTTCCTAATAAATAAAATAAATTGTACAAAAATTTCAGACAATGATAGCAACTGCTGAAATAGGTTAAATTTAATCATGATTCATAGCCCAAGGACTGGTCAAATGTGAGTATCCTTGCCTTTCCAATCCAGTCAGATTTGCTTTGGATATTTTAGTCTTACCTTATTATGTTATTTCCCTACTGAAGTTGTGCGGGTGGGGTGTCTCGCAGCAATGTAATTGGTATTTATGTAGAGGTTCAGTTATATTATTTTATATATATATTTATATTATTTATTTATAGTATGTTAGTCAGTGAATAGTGTTATAGTGAGTGAGGGTTTGTGTATGGTGAGTAGTAATGAGGATGTAGTTATGATGTGGTATTAGTGTGTATATATATAATATTATATAATATATAGTATATATATAGTATATACACGGGACTTATATATCTTAAGAGTTTTCATTCTAAATATTTTTAATTGTTTAATTTCTTAATTAAGTCCATGTATAAATTATATAATCCTAAAAAGAAATTTAGGAGGGAGTCCTCTGATTTGACTCTAAATAATGCAGTAATTAAACCATAAGAATGGAGTAGGTCTTGACCATACTTTAATAGGTAAATTAGTCTTTCTAAATTGATTATTATATATATATTTATTTTATAGGTTTATATATATAGTATATATACTATATAGATATAATTTTGTTATTAGGGTATATAGTATTTATTATATTATATTATATAGATATTATATTATTGTAGATATTATTATATATATTTATATTATTATACTGTATACCTGTTGTTATATATATATATATATATTATTATGTGTTTTATTATTATTATGTTTATATTTATATTGAGTTATAGTGTCTTTTATTATTATAATTGCATTACAGCTATTGATTTTTGGTTATTTTTATGGTTAGTGGGTGATATGTGTTTATTTGAGTGTTTGTATTAGTATAGTTTATGATTGTATAGCTATGTGTTATGAGTAATTAATGTGTTTATATGTATTGGTTTAATATTTTTATATTAGGGACGTTTTAGAGACAGGTGAGTTATTGTTTGGGCGTGAAGGGGGTTACGGGTGTGTAATTATGATGAGCCTATTTAGTTTTGTCCATTTGCTTATTAAATTATTTATACATAATTTTGTCTGGTTTAAGTTTGAGCTACAGGTTTTAAGGTTTGCTTCTGTCGTGTGCATTTGGATTACTTGGACTGAGAAGTGTAGGGATGTGGTTGTCGAGCGGCAGAGTTCTCTGTTGCCTTGCAAACTCCGTGTCCTGCGTGTTAATAATGAATCTGTGGAATATCACCTCTTTAACTCTCAACCCAGACATTTTTAATTACTGTTTGAGACCCGGCTAGCCAGGAATTCTTTATCAAATAAACTTAATATCTCCAACTATAACTTGTTTTACAATTTCCGACTGAATTGCCTATATAAACATTGATAGTCTTGTAACACGCCTCGAGAAACTTGAATCTCCTAACTTAATCTTCAATGGCTTCAAATCTTTCTCCCTACTGCTATCATGTATCTTGTGTGTTTTTCTACTGTTCCCTAGCTTTTCAATTCTTTTGTTATTTACTTTGAGGAGACTTACTTCTTTTGTTCCCATCCAAAGGCAGAGGTCTCTATTTAGGGGGTTTCAACGCGCACCACACCTAGTGGTTGGAATCTTTTATACTGATGCAGGTGGAGATGAGGCCAAAACATTCAGTATTCTCAACGATCTGGATCGGTTACTTAAGGAACTTACACATATCCCAGATCAACCTAAAAAATTGTTGAACACGCTTGACTTATGCTTCACCACTACTCCTTCTTGATATAAATACCATTTTTCCTCCTATCGGTAACTCTGACCACAATCTCGTAGCTTTAATAATATCTTCTTCTCCTGCAGTTCCATCGTACTTTCTACTAGTACTAAACGTACTTTCTAGCACTTTAATTGAACTAATTTTGGGGCATTGCGTTGCTTCTTTGCTAATTTGGAACTTTCTTTGGAATGAATCCTGTTTTGACTTGGAGGACGCGTCGGTCACTGCTGAAAAGGTAGAGACCGTCCGTAAACACCGATGGAATAAGCACGTTCATTCCATCTTCAACTAACTATTTTTCTCACCAAAAGCCATGGTTCAATGGTCTGTACTCGTGCCATTCAGGTGAGATACATCGCGTATCGGAAATGGAAAAACTCTCGTTCTTCTATCATACTTACTAATGTTTTTTTTTAAAGCTTTTTTTGTTGCAAGTTTTGTTTTACAATTTTTTTCAATATTTTCTAATCAATTTATATATATATATATATATATATATATATATATATATATATATATATATATATATATATATATATATATATATATATATATATATATATGATATATATATATAATATTTCTACATATATATTTTTTTATCGTGTGATTTATACTGAAAAGCTGAAGCAACTACGGATAATTAAATTTAGTCACTTTACATACTCGCAACCTTCAAACACATTTAAAGAAACACGTCGGGCTTTGATTTTAATGTATAGGAAATCCATTCACCAGAATCTCTAGTCAACTACATTGCGAGTTCAACAGCCATTTACCGTGGCTCAATCGTAGGCGAGGTCGCATAGAGGCAAGGACCCGGGTTCGATCCCTAGTTCACGGATTCCTAGGTAAGAAATTACTAGAGAAGTTTTCGTTATGTGAACACGTAAGAGAATCTGACTTTTAAATTATATATATATATATTAGTATATATATATATAATATTTTTATATATATATAGTATTATAATATATAATATATATGAATAATATATATATAGATATATATATTATTATATTTATATAATTAAATGTTAGTACGTAGTAAATAATTAATTAAGCAAGATATTAAAATGAAAATAAATAAGTAATAAAATTATATATTAATATATATATATATGATGATATATATATATAATATATTATAATTTTATATCTATATATATATATATATTATATGATAAAATATATATACTATATATTATCTTAATATATGCTATTCTAAATAAGACAGCCTAATTATAAGACTTTAAAAGTTTGAAGCATTTATCCTAAACAAAAATAAATAATTAGATATTTTAAAAAAGGTAAACAATGAAATTAAAGGCGAGTAGAGAAAAGATTGTATAATATATATTATATATTGGATGTATATTAATTATATATATATATATTTATTATAGTATATTAATATATAATATATATATTATTAAGTAATTTATATATATATATATATATATTACTCATATATAGAGTAGAGAGATAGTGAGAGAGGTGAGATGAGAGAGAGAGAGAGAGTTAATGAAACTTTTCTTATTTGCAGATTCTTAGAACATAATTACAACGTTAAACATTGAAAATATTTCTCTTACTCTAAGAGGAGCGTATAAAAGAAGGGAAACAGTATTCGAGTCTAGAAGAAGGATGGGGGGAGGAAGAGGAGAATTAGTTTATCTGAGAGGATTTGATAACGTGAGAAGGGTAAGAACGTGCATTAGTGTGCTTAATGCTAGCCTCGTAAATTTGTTATGGAAGTTTAAATTGCAATATTAAAGAGGGGACGCATATATAGTTGTGTGAAATCGAAGTTTCCTTTTCGGTACGTTTTGACAGATAAAATTGTGTATAATTTATCACAGAGTAAGAAAAGAAGATCAGTGGGGCTGTCGATTCTTTAATAGAAAAAAATATATACTATAAAAATAATTGATTTAATAATTAATGATATAATAAATAATATAATAATAATAATAATATTGATATAAAATAATAAATGATAATGAATAATAATAAAATCATTATTTAATAAATATTTTTACGATGATATTGTAGAATGTAATAATAGATATAATAATTAATTAATAATAATTAATTAATAAGGTAATAATATAATAATAGTAATTAAATTAATTATATACAATATAATCAATGAATATTTAATAATTACAGAAACTTAAAATTGATAAAATGAAAATATCTCTGAAACATACTGATAATAATAAAATTGCAGCATATTAAATTAAATAATAATAAGGATTATATATAACCTCTTTGCTTTGTTCATTCTTTAGTAATAATAATTAGATAATTATTATTAATTAATATAATATAATAATAAAAATAATAATAATAATAATAATAATAATAATAATTATATAATCATGAATAATATAATAATAATTTAATAATAATAATAATATAATAATTTAATAAGTGGGTGTTAAAAATAAGGTAATAATAAATAATGTATTTTAATATGGCTGAGTAAAATATGAATTGAATTGTCACTTACTATTGATCTATTAAAAAAATTCTATTTTTGACATTTGGTACAGACTTTATTATTATTATTGATTATTATAATTATTATTATGATTATATATTATTATATTATTATTATTATTATTATTATTATTATTTTGCTTAAGAGTTAATAGGAGGAATTGACGCCGTATATATAGTGAAGCGGACTCAGGCTGGTCCTAATAGTGAGACTTTGCTTATCTCTCAGTGAGAGGTTCGTTCATCAGCGAAGACTTCGCTTTCTAATTAACTGTCGCGATGATTTCCTTTTCTACATACTTGTATCGAAGATAATGATCGAATGTGTGTGTGTGTGTTGTGTGTGTTTGTGGCTGGTGAATATAAAAAGAACTTACGTGTTCAAGGAAACCGAGGACAATGGCCACTCAAGGCGTTAATAATAATAGTTGCTATAAACTAATATAAAATTATGTAAATTTATAATATAGAATTAAGAAATACATAATATATATGTAGAGATCTAAATATGATAAATTGAATATTAAGATACAAACACTATGGGATATAAAATTAACAATAGAGTATGTTAGAAAAGGTTCAAATATGATTAGCTTTTAAACTGCTAGTGGTCCATAATTTAAATTCCTCTGTGCACTAAGCCGTGGCTACGGTATATAGTTATAATATATAATATATATATTATATATATACTAATAATATTATATAGTTATATATGTGGGTTATACTATTATAGATATTTTATGATAGAATATATTCTCTAGTATAGATATATATAATATATATATAGTGCTAAATATATTATATATATTTAGTATATGTTAATATTTATATGTTATATATTATATTTTAGTATTATAATATTTGTATGAATTATATATATATATTATATAATTATATATATATAATATATATAATATATTATATATATATATATTAAATCGTAATTTTCAGTAATTTGAAGATTATCTCTATTGCAAAACAAGTTTTCTTTTCATTTTATTCGTCTCTTTCTTTATATAAACAAACACAACAACCTAATTAATAAAATATTGTTTTAAATTCATCCATGATGAACCAATAATATGCAAAGAAAAAAAAGTGTTATTTATAATTGAGAGATAATATTATTTTTCGGCAATCGTTCTTGATTTGGATCCAAAAAATTTCGGTTTAATAAGGACCAGAATGGTGTATTATACTTTAATAGTTGCTTGTTATTCTTTTTAATATATTATAGATATTAATATATAATAATAATTAATAATAATATATAATAATATATATAATTAATAATAATATATATTTAATTATGGATTGAGAATATTAATGTATGTTATCTAATAATAATGATACATTTATATTCTTTAATATTTTAATATATAATAATTTATTATAATGATATAATAATAATTATAAGTAATAATAATATAATATATTTAATAATATATAAAATAATAATAAAATAAATAATAATATATAATAATAATAATAATTAATATTAAAAATAATAATAATAATAATAATAATAATAATAATAATAATAATAATAATAATAATAATAATAATAATAATAATAATAATAATAATAATAATTAATAATAATAATAATAATAATAATAATAATAATAATAATAATAATAACGGACAGGCATTTGTGGACAGGTTAGCTACGTAGGGGAATCTTCGCAGGAAGGGAAACGAAAACGACAATCTAAATTCCTTAATTTTAAAACCCGATTTTTTCAGCGTCTAAAAATTATTCCTCTCAACGAATTCCATTTGCATTAATATGTTTAGCAAAGTTAGAAATAAGAAAAACTAAGAATAGAGTGAGCATGGGAAAATCATACTTATTCTAAGAGTGTGGAAGGGCGACGTAAATAAAGATTATGAGATTATAATGGCAAAATCGAATTTGCAGTCTTGTGGCGTTTACATACAAAGCTGGATTACACTTTGGCTTTATTAGCTAATAGTAAACTACATTGTGAATAGGGAAAATGCCTTTTGCCTTGCCTTGATGACAATACTAAGAAGTGAAAAGGACAACATTTACATTAAATTTATACAAATTTTGAGGATTATTTAATATTTTAAGTGCATAAAAGGGTTAAGGCCAGTAGGATACTTTTCCGGGATTTATTTATTTATATTTGCAAAACTTCAAATTTTAAATTTGTATGAAAATTCCTATCAAATTAATTTACATTTTCTATGAAATTTATTAAATCGTGTATTAATTTTATTCTAAAAAATTTCCTTGCTACATACATAAACACAAGTTTACAAGCAGGTTCCAAACAAAATGATAATTAACACCCAAAATAAACATTAGATTAATATCTTTGTGAAAGTTATCTATATATTTCGTAAAACACATTTGAACCTAAAATTAATATTAGAGTAACATGTTCTTGCTTAGAGTGTAAAAAGAATGGAAAAATGGAAAAAAGTTTAAAATGAAATTTTTTGAAAAGTAAAGTATAATAATAATAATAATAATAATAATAATAATAATAATAATAAAATAATGAATAATAATAATGAATATATGATATTAATAATAGATTTAATAATAATATTTAGTAATAATGAATGTAATATATAATAATATATTAATAAGTAATAAACAAGGTATCATTGAGATGTAGGATTAAGTGGTAAATACTTGAAATTTGCTTAATTAATTTGCCTAATATATTAAAATATGTTTTTCTCAGTTTTTCTTGAATTGTTAATTTTGTGGGGTGGCATATTTTTATTGAGAGTCAAATGGTTTTTAATGGGGAGTAACTAATTTGATTTTAAAG
Source organism: Trachelipus rathkii (assembly GCA_015478945.1). Classification (NCBI taxonomy): domain Eukaryota; kingdom Metazoa; phylum Arthropoda; class Malacostraca; order Isopoda; family Trachelipodidae; genus Trachelipus; species Trachelipus rathkii. The sequence goes on along the minus strand of JABUQX010035819.1, from coordinate 5,584 downwards.
AGGTAATTAATAGAGTACTCGTATAGTCGTGTTAGAAAAGACGGACTAGCCCAGATGCGTCGACAAGCAATTAAAAAGAATTTCATGTGTGTCCAACTCGACACATATTATTCTTACAGTAAATTAATGCGGTACAACATTTTCTCTGAGTTGGAGAGTGTCCAAGTTCGTCGACATAATTAAAATCTGCAATGCCTTCTTAATTTTGCATTTATAGTTGATTTTCGATTTTATAGTTTATATCCTCTATTTGTAATAAAAGGATTTATAATTGATATATGTATATTATGTGTAGTATTTTATCTATATATATTTTATATTTATATATGGATATTATGTTAGTTATATATTAATTGATATTATGAGTAATTATAGTATATGGCGGAGAAACATACCGAGTTGATTCCAGGCTAGAGGCTTGTTTGTAGGGAAGTCGATTCCGCAGACGCAACACTCCTACAGATCGTTAGTCAGGTTAGGTTAAGTTTTTGTTGGTTAATTTAGAGAAACTCTAATTAACCAAAGAAACGAATGTTAGTCAGCGAATGTTCGTGGCACATATTTTTTACTTATAGAAACAATATTCACGTGTCCAAATCGCTCGAGCACATCAATATAATGAAGAGTAAAGGGTTGACATTTTTTGTTTAAAGAAAATGTGGAATGACACATTCGAACTGATAAGGAAAATGGTCGAACAGATATAATATATATGTCTCTGCCCAATTCTAGGGGTAAAGTTCTCTTAGAAAATTGTTTTTTAAGGTCCTTATTTATCGTGATGAGAGTAGAGAGAGAGAGGAGAGAGAGAGATTGTGAGAAGACGAGGAGGTAGAGTGTCAGAGGAATAAATGATGGAGAAGAGGAGAGAGATGTGAAGGAGAGAGGAGGAGAGAGAGAGAGTGCTCTTTAATTATGGTTTAGATAGGTGGCAATTACGTATAACGATTTAAATACATAAAAAAAGAAAGGAAAATAATTTGGTGCCACGTATCTCATCGAATTTCCAATTCTGAATTTGCCTTATTTTTTAATTTTAATTCATAGTGGAAACCATGGCCGTTGCATTGCCTCAAAATTTTTCAGTCCTTGCATTCTATCACTTCTACAACAAGTGGATATGAATGACGTCAGAAGGAGATTTTTTACTTCATCAGCGGGATTTCTAGACCACTGGACTCAGCGTCGCTTGAGTTAACAGTAACCGGGCGCTTTTTCCACTAAGCCAAGTACATCTTCGAAAACAACTCAAAATCTTGTATTTTTAATATGTTCGTCGAGAATATAAATAAATAAATAATACATGAATTATATAAATAAATAAATAAATAAATAAATAGAAAAAATAAACAAAAAAATCCCCGCAGAATGTTCTAACGAGAAATCTAAATAATTATTTCTTATTTTGCATTAAAGATCTATCTTTCACTTTTTTCGTATCCTTTCTCAAACATTTTTTTTCATTCAAATAAATACATTTGCTCAAATATTGTAAAGTTTTTAATATTAATAAAACATTAAGAGCTTTAATGCCTGCATTGCCCAAGGAATAACCAAACCAATTTTATCGTCTGTGAATAAACTGTTATTTACAAAATGAGGGTTTAATAAAATATATTGCTGCAACTATAGCTAATGTGTTCTCCAGTGTTTATGAAGGTTAATATATATTATTATATATATGTTATATTTATTATATATAGATATATATAGTTTTATAGGTATTATGTATTATAAGTTAGTATGGTATATTCTTATATGTATATATATATATTATAATATTATAATGTTATATATATTATATATATATATTTATTATTATATTATATAGTATGATATATTATATTATAGGTATTAGGTATATATATATAGTAGTATATATATTGTAGTAGTATATATTATTATTGTTATATAATATATATATATATAGATAGTATTAGTATTGTATATAATATAGGATGAAACTGTCGTGTCAACGCGGGTAATGTATCCCCAAATTTGTTCTAAGTGAGTCGATAATTGAGTTAATCGGATTAAAATACCACTCGAGGAATTTATAGCTGAGTTGACTAGGAATCATTATTTTTTTTTTGAATAAGGATGTGTCATTTGATTATATAGATTAATATAATAATAATACTAATAATAATAATATAATAATAATAAATAATAAATATATAATAAGTGATAATGATAATGATATAACTATAATTTATAATGATTAATGATATATGTAATTGATAATGATTATAATAATAATCAATAATCAATAATAATCATTAAATATAATATATGATAGATGTATAATGTAAGTGATAATGATTAATAATATATGGTATTTAGTATAATAATTAATCAATAATAATAATAGATGTAGAGTAGCGCACTTAGTTTTCATTAAATGCAAATTTAATTTACTTTATTCGTCACTTAATAAAAAATAGACTGGGAACGTGGAAATTAAATATAATAATAAATAGAAGAGCAAAGGGCTACTAGTGGACGTTTTCGTCCATTGTAGCCCAAAATAATTAGTAATTTACGTAATAACATTGTATAAGATATATATAAGAAAATATTGTTTAATATTATAATTTATTTACTGATAGTAAAATATTATAAGATAATAATGTATTAATAAATAATAATAATAACAATAGTAATAACAATAATAACAATAATAATAATAATAATAATCGTTCAGGAATTTAGTTTTATTTCCTTTTATTGCCATTCAAATTACAACAAATTAATTTCCTATTATTCCCATACAAAATTAAAGAAATATTTACTTCATTTTTTTCATAAAAACTATATTGAGCGTAAAGCCATGGTAATATTCCTGTATTTTTTTCGCGATATTTTCGAAACATTGTTTCAAGATGCAACAAATTTGGCTGATACGATCCATATGCGAATCAAGGCATTGACGCATTAAAATATCTATTTCCTCAAAATTTAAACTGAATTATTTCTGGGAAATTTCCTTTAACGAAGTGTAAGTTTCTCAAGCATCTTCAGGTTCTGAAAATGCTTTTTGACATTCTAGTTTTAGGAGGTCGTTATTACTAAGTTCCTTCAAGCACGATTTTATAAGATCATAGAAAATATTTCTACTGTGAACCATGGAGAAAAAAATGACCAGTACCATAAAAATTTAACAATGTTCATTATAAAACTTAAATATAAGGTACATATTTGAAAGTTTTGTGTGTGGAGTTATAAGTTCGTCTAATTTGGACGTCACTGTTCGATTTATCCATTATGGCGAAGAAGTTTTTTTTTTATTAAGAACAAATTATAATAAGTTTTTTGAAAAGTTTAAATTATTCAGTACTGATTATGGTGGGGAAATCTGGAGGGGATGGAGCAGGATAGGTGTTTTAGAATGGTTTAAGTAAGGTATAAATTTTTTTCGAAAAGTACAACTTTCACGCTCCTGTTTTCAGGTTCCCGTGTTCAAATATTAGTTTTACTGGTAAATATTGGTAATAGATTAACAATACCATTCATGAGGGGTCGAGTTCTGAGCCCAATAGGAGAAATAAAAGATTTCTTGTGGATAATTTTCGAACTTGGTAGAGTATTAGCAGTTGTAAAAAATGAGTAATGATAACTTATCTCTTTCTGAGTGGGACCAAGTGTGAGCGGGGAAAGCCGTCTGGGAGAATAAATTTTGTCCTAGAGGTTTCCTTTTAGTTCTCGAGCGTGGTATGTCCAGTGTAAAACAATTAGTCTTATACCATCAGTGAGGGTCTGCGAGTCGGAGCCTAATATGGAGAGTAATAAAAAGAGTGTTCTTAGTATATTAGTATTAGATATTATAGTATATTTAGGTATATAGATATATATTATTTATATATATTTATAATATTGATATATTTGATATATGATATATATATATTATATAGGTATTATATATTATATATTATAATTAGTTATATGAGTTTAAAAGATTACTTATTCCATGAGTATTAATTTAATGTCAACTATAAGAAAATACATATTGCCATTATCTTATTTAATGACTTTACGATAATGAATAAATATAAATAAATTTACAATAGTTTCAAATTTATAAAATAATATTATTTTATTTAATTTGAAAAAGCAGAAAAGTTTTCATATATATTTATATATTTAGGTTATTAGTAAATAATTATATTAGTATAATTATTATATATATAAGTATGATATTATCATAGTATTATAGTTGTTTATGGTTATATTATATATATATTATTTAGTATATATTATATATATATATAGTTCTAATATAATATTATATGATATAATAGGTTTACTTCCAAAAGTCTTCAAAGATAATTTCCATGACGTAATTAAAATATATAATACATAATATCTAAATTTTTCTTTATAGCTCAAGCACGTCTCTTAAATTCGTATGAAATTTTTTTTTCTACATTTATTTTCTGTCTGACATATAATTAGATGAGGGAAACTTGAAAAATTTTTTTTTTTTTTTTTTTTTTTTTTAAAAAACCGTTATTATGATAATTACCGTAGAGCATAGATTGTCAAGTCTGAAAAAAGGGAAAGCTTAATCACGTAGACAAAGGCAATAAATGTAAAGGAAAAGAAGGCGAAGAAAGTAATATCTGCTTAACAAAAACAATCGGCATCAGAAACGTATTTAAAAAGATATATATATATATATAATTATATTATATATATATATATATATACTATACTTATATATATATATATATATATATATATATTAATATATATATTATATATATTATATATATTATATTATTTTATATTATAATATAGTATATATGATATTAATATATATATAATATTATATGTAATATATATATATAAACAAAAAAAATAAATAAAACAAAAACTTTAAATAGTAAAGTCTATGTTAAGTAATATATATATATATATATATATATATATTTGTGAATATATATTATATATGTGGTATATATATTATATATATTTATATTATATATATATATTATTTTATATAGTTTTAGTATAGTATTTATTAGGTTGCTGATTGCACCAGGTGATTTGTGTGAGGTTGCGGTGCGGTGCGCGTGTCTGTGCATGGTATGCTCTCATTTGGTGCGGTGCGGCAAATAATTCCAGTGCCCTGTTTGCGGTGCGATTTTTAAAATATAGAGGTGAGCGGTGCGTGCTGTGCGATACTCGTTGCTCATTCCAAAATAGAAGTGCGGAGCGGAAAATGACTTTGACGGTGCGGTTCGCATCAATTTTGTGTGGGCCGGCATAACACCTGAATTGTGTATATCCAACTTGTTTAGCATTGTATTCCATGCGTAGGAAACGAACTCTCTGTTGTATATTCATCACAATATTGATATAAGTTCCCTTCACTCACATTACCACATAACATGTGTTCTCTCTCTTTTAATATACATAATACGTACCTATGTATCTTTCGCTTCTACCACACATAATAATGACATACACTTCTCTTTTGTACGCTATACCACACAACTCTTCTCGTTCTCTCTCTCTCTCTCTTTTTTTCTCTCATCATCTCTCTCTCTCTCTCTCTCTCCTCTCTCTCTATCTCTCTCTCTTC
>JABUQX010035818.1:40000-61802 GCA_015478945.1 Trachelipus rathkii | reverse complement strand
GATAGAGGTAGAGAGGAGACGAGAGAGGACTGAGAGAGACATTGAGAGAGAGAGAGAGTATAGAAGAGAGAGGATAAAATAAAAAGGAGAGATGAGAGGAGAGAGAGAAGGAGAGTTGTTATGTGGGTAGCGTGCTTATATGTATGTATTTACTGTGTGTTAGAGCGAAAGTACATAGTACGTAATTATGTATATTAAAAAGGAGAGGCAACACATGGTTTATATGTGGTAAATGTGATGTGATGGGAACTTATATCATTTGTGATGATTATAAAGAGGTTCGTTTCCTGCATGGTAGAAGTAAAAAGAGTTGGAGTATACAGATTAGGGTTGGCCGGACACTTCGGATTCATGGCGATACCGCACCGCACAGTCAATTTTTCCGCTCGCACTTCATGTTTGTGGTATGAGTGTAACGTATCGCAGCACGCACCGCTCCATCTATATTTTATAATCGCCACCGGCACAGGACACTGGATATTATTTGCCGCAACCTGCACCAAAATTTGAGGAGCACCATGCACGGCACTCCGCACCTGACACCGCACTCACCTTCTCACCTACGTTGCATCAGCTAACGCATAATATTATTAGTACATATATAGTATATATTATAATATATATTACAATATTATTATATATTATATATATATATATATATATATATTATTTATATATATATATATTATATTAGTATATATATTACTTAACATGTGTCATTTCCTATAGACGTTTCTATTTATTTTTTTTGTTTATAATATATATTTATTATTATTTATATATATATTATTATACATATATCTTTATCTTTTGCTAACATACGTTATTAGTATAAGTATATATTATATATATTATTTGTATATATATATATATATATATATCTATATATATTATTTTAACTATATTATATATAATATTATTAATATTTTATACTTAATATATATAGTATTTTTTTAAATAAGTTTAATTGAAGGACATTTTGAAGGATGCTTCTCTTCAATGCGCTTTTTTTTCTTTACCTTATTTTTTTTTTTTTACTTTGTTAAGCTTTTCTTTTTTTCGTGACTTGACAATTATCTCAATTAGTTCATCATTTAATAAAAGGTTTTATAAAAAAAAAATAATAATAAAGCATCAAAAATGTTTTGAAGATTACAAAAACATGCTAATTTTTGTGTCAGATCAAGAAATAAAAATGTTTGAGAAAAAAATTTCAATACGAATTTATGGTGAGTGCTATAAGAAAAATTTTAGATTTTATGACTATTAGTAAATACATTTCGTATAGAGGATAATCATTGGAGACCATGGAAAGTTAACCGGTTTATATATATTATTATATATATTTATATTATTAATATATCATATTAATATATATATATTATATATATATATATAATATATATATTAATTTATAATATATAATAAATATATATATATATATAAATATATATATATATATGGAAAACTTTCCCCTTTTAAAAGATGGAATAAAGGTATAAATTTATTTAATTGAATACTTTGAATTTTATTTAATTTTAGTATTCGTATAAAGTTCATTAAGAAGTATTAATGGCAATTGATTTTTTTTATGAGTTATGTTATAAGTTTATTATGATAAAGAATAGTCAATATCTTTTATTATTATATTATATTAATAGTATATATATATTTTTAATTAATAATTATAGTTTATTTTTATTATTATAATTAATTAATATATATATATTATATATATATATTTATTATTATATATAATATATTTATTATAGCTATAAATATAAAGAAATCTTTTGATTCTCTCCTCATGTGGGCTCGAAATCTCGTAGTCCCTCACTGATGGTTATAGCTATATTGTTTTTCCACGTGGACCTCGAGAGTCTAAAATGAAAACCTTTGGTTATAAATTCTTCTTCCCAGAGGCTTCCCCGCTCACAGCTTGGTCCCACTCAGAGAGGATAATGTATCATTATATTTTGTACAACGCTGCATTAATACTCTGCCCATACGAAAATTATAAAAGAATCTTTTTATTTCGTCTCCGTATTTGGGCTTCGAACTCTCGACCTCTCACGTATGGTATTGTTAATCTATTACCATCATTACAGGTTAAAACTAAGGATTTGAACACGGGGAACCTGGAATAATCAGGAGCGTTGAGATTGTTGTACTTTTTCGATAAAAAAATTGTATACTTCTTACTTAAAAAATAAAATAAAATAAAAACATGTCTTCCCTCCGATTCCCCACCATTCATGTCTGTAAGTATTTAGCTGTTGAATTGACAAATTCCTCCTATTGTCGTTAATAATTGAAAAAAAAAAACTATTTTGCAAGTATTTGAGAAAGTAATACTTTAGCAACCCATTATAACTCACACTACACAATACTTTTAAATATGTACCTTATATTTTAATTTTATTTGAACAATTGTTAAATTTATGGTTACTTGGTCATTTTTTTTCTCCATGGTTCACAGTAGAAATATTTTCTATGATCTTATAAAATCGTGCTTGAAGGAACTTAGTAATAACGACCTCCTAAAACTAGAATGTCAAAAAGCATTGTTGCAGAACGCGATAGTATGCTTTGAGATAACTTACACTTCGTATAAATTGAATAAATTTTCCCAGAATATTAATTCAGTTTATAATTTTGAGGATAATAGATATTTTTAATGCGCGGTCAATGCCTTGATTTCGCATATGGATCGATCAGCCAAAGTTTGTTGCATCTTGTAAACAATGTTCGAAATATATCTCGCTGAAAAGCAATACAGGATTTGATTCCATTGGCTTTTACGCTCAATTACTATTTTTTTATGAAATAAAGTGAAAAAATTTTCTTTAATTTTGTATAGGTATAATAAAGGGAATTATTTGATTCTTATAATTTGTGTTTGTAAATAAAAGAAAAATAAAACTAAAGATCTAGGACGGTTATTGGATTATTATTATGCTATTATTAGTTATCACTATTGTTCATTATTATTATATTATAGTATTATATTCCATTTACTATCCAGTATAATTTCCTATTTGAAAAATTAAAAATAAAAAAAAAAAAAATTTTGAGTTACCGGTGATTGAGAAATTTATTCGTATACTATTATTTTGGGCTCAATTGACGAAAACTTCCCCCTAGTAGCCCTTTTCTCTTCATTTTATTTATTATTTAATTTTTAAATTGTATGCAAAAGAATGTAAAATTTTTTTTAAAAAAGAATTTTTTCAAAATATTTGATGTATTTTATTATTATTATTATTATATATATTATTAATTTATTATTTTATTATTATTATTATTCATTCATTATTCAATTATCAGTATATCATTATTATTTTATTATATTATTATGTATTATTATTATTATTTATCATTATCATTATCTATTTATCATTATCAATTATCTATTATAATTATCATTTTTTCATTGATCATTTCTTTTAACTATAAAAGTTTTAATATTTTATAGAATTATTTATTATTTATTTTATTATTATTTTATTATTATATTATTATTTTATTTGGTGCTCATTTAATCATCTAAAAAATAATAGTTTCTTAGGTTCAACTTTCAAGTTTATAATGTCCTCGTTGGTATTTAAGTTGATTCACAGGATTCGATAAGCGTTGAACAATTTTTAGCGCGGATACATTTACCCGCGTTGACCGGGGTTTTATATATATATTATTATATATATATATTATTATATATTATTATAATAATATATATATATATTATATTATATGATATATTATATTATTTATATATTATTATAATTTAATTATTATATATATTAATTTATATATATTATATAATATTATTATATATTATATATATTATATTAATATATATATATATATATAATATATATATATATATAAATATATATAATTATATATATATATATATATATATATATATTACATATAATATTATTCATATATATGAGCCGAAGCACACAATTCTAACAATTTTTCCTCATTTTTGTTATTGCCTTGTACTCCAAAAAGGTCAAATATTCCTAGCATTTATTCCGTTTGGGGCAATTGCAGGGCATTAAAGTCTTTTGTTTTTGAATATTAAAACATTTAAATATTTGAGCAAAATGTATTTTTTGAATGAAAAAAAATGTTTGAGAAACCACTTGTCGTAAAATGTTCTCTCGTTCGATGGTTAATGTACAATAAGAAAATATTATTTTATGATTTTCGTTCTAGAACAGTTTCTGCGGGGTTTTTTGTTTATTGTTTATTATTTTATTTTATTTATTTATTTATTTATATATTGGTTATTTATTTATTTATTTATTTTCTCGACGAATATTAAAAACAGAAGATTTGAGTTGTTTTCGAAGATGTACTTGGCTTAGTTGATAAAGCGCCCGGTTACTGTTAACTCAGCGACGCGGAGTTCCAGTGTTCGAATCCCGCTGATGGAGAGTAAAATCTCCTTTGATTCATTCATGCACTTGTTGTTGAAGTGGATTAGCATCAGAATGTTAATCTTGAATTTTTGATTGCAATGAATTCAGCAGATGCATTGCAACAATTAATTAAATAACCGGTTGATTAAATTAATTCATGAGAATATTAATCCATATTTTTTTTCTTGTTTATGTATGAAAAATATTATTATAAATTCTTGGCTTCAAATATTGAAGGCACTCTCTCTCTCTCCTTCTCTTTCTCTCTCTCGTCTCTCTCTTCTCTGCTCTCTCTCTCTCTCTCTCTCATCTCTCTCTACTCTCTCTTCTCTCTCTTCTCTCTCTCTCTTCACATGAAAACTATTACTATAACTTTTCTAAGAAGCTTATTTATATATGTAACAAATCGTCCGACATTAAAAAAAAAAATTTATTGTACGACCATTTTCCTTATCACTACATTTAAAATTAACCATATTTGAACATTTAAAAAAAAAAATGTTCAACCCTTTACTCTTCATTTTGAATGATCTGAAATGTAAAGATATATTTGTTTTATAACGTTAATAAAAATGTGTCGAACATTCGTGACTAACATTCGTTCTGTTGGGTTAATTTAGAGTTTCTCCAACGAACCAACAAAACTTAACCTAAACCCTGAAAGCCTAACGTTCTGTTGGCGTGGTTGTGTCGGATCGACGTTCCCGTAAAGCCCAGCTCTGCTGGATCAAGTCGATGGTTTGCTTTTATATATAATATTTATATGATATATATTCTTTATATATATATATATTTATTAATATATATAGATATTATTATATATATATCTATATATATATTATATATAGTTATTATATATATAGTATTTAAATATATATATATATATATTGAAAATTTAATCTGCACTGCACGCAGTATTTATAGGTAAAGATGACTTAACCCCTGGAGGCAACACAAAATGAAATTCGTAGATTAAATTAAAACAATGTATTGTGTTCTTTATGATGCTACTGATAATTTTTTTTATTGACTTGTCGACGATTTCTGGGCTAGTCGTCTTTCTACCACGATCGTTACTTTATTGTATTTTTACCTTTTAAAATCAAATAGTTAATCATAATTTGATCAAGTGAATGAGAATATGCCACCACCAAAATCTTCAATTCAGAAAGACTGAATGACAAGATAAATTTAAAACGTCAGTAGTTTTTTGTTTTTTTTTAACCTTTTTTTTCCTAATCGATTTTTTATTATTATTTATATGTATTGATGAATGATTAATTTTAATTTAATTATTATATATATTAATAATTTATTATGTTATAATATAGTATTTATTATTTAATTTTAATTTAATATTAATTTTATTATAATATATTATTATTATTATTTATTATTTATTAGTATTATTATATACTAAATAACTTTTTCAAAAAATTTATACGTTCCAAAATTTTAAACTTTTTTCCATTTTTCCATCTCTTTTATACAATCATTACTAGCATAGAAACTAATGTGTATACTCTTAAATATTAATTTTAGGTTCAAATGTGTTTTACGAAATATATAGATAACTTTCACAAAGATATTAATCTAATGTTTATATATTATTTGTGGATAGTTAATTTATCATTTATTTGTTATTGGAAACCTAGCTTTAGTAAATTGTGTTTATATGTATGTAGCAAGGGAATAATTTGTTTATGTAATATAAAATTAATACACGATTTATATATATATTTATATAATATAAAATTGTAAATTAATGCTTATAAGACAATTATATTTATAATACAAATGTATAAAATTATGATAAGTTTATTGCAATATAATTAATATATAAACTCAATCCGGGAAAAGGTCCTAAACATTAGTCTGGCTATATTTAACTCTAATATTTGTTATGTATTTAAAATATTAATTAATAAAAATCCTCAAAAAATTTTTTGATTAATATAATTGAATTTAATAAATACTTCGTCCTTTTACACTTACTTTTAAGTTTAATATGTCATCAAGGCAATAGGTCATATAAGTAAGTGGACATTATTTCCCTTTCAACCAATGTCATAGTTTATTATTATAAGCTAAATTAAAAAGCCAAATGTGATAAATATCGCAGCTATTGATAATGTAAACGCCCTACGAAGACTATTAGCTAGCAATTCGATTTTGCCATATATATATTATTATAATTTTCAATAATCTTTATTTTACTAGTTCGTCTACCTTCCACACTTCTTATCAGATAGAATAAGTATGATTTTCGCATGGTGCCACCATTCTTCGATTTTTTTTAATTTTCAAAAAATTAGAAAAATTCATAAAAATAAAATCAAACTTATGTATGTTAGAAAATGACACGTTGGAATAATTTTTCAAAAGCTTAAAGCAAGCAAAATAGAGAAAAAAAATATTAATTTATGATTGTCCGTTTTCGTTTCCATTCTCTGCGAAGATTCCTACTCTACGATATTAGCTATATAACCTGATCCAAATCAAAATGCCTGTATCCAGCTTATTATTATTATTATTTATATATTATATTATATAATTATTATTTATTATTATTATATTTTATTATTATATATAATAATTAATTTATAATATATTAATTATTATTTATTGATTTATTATTATTATTATTTGTATTCTTAATATTATATTTGTATATTATTAATTTAATTAATTATTATATACTAATTATTATATTTTTATTATTATATTATTTAATTATTATATTATATTTTTATTATTATTATTTAATTAATTATTAATATATATTATTATTATTTCTATATATTATATTATTATTGCGTTTATATTTCATACATAAGATTATTATTATTCAGCCATTATCATAAATTTTTTTTATGTATTATATATAATGAGATTAATTATTATTTCTATATTTGAATATAATAATTTATCTATATTATATAATTTATTATAATATTTATAATTGTCATGATTAAACTAGATATTATTTATTTAATTATTAATTATTTATTATATTTATATTAAATGATATATGTATTATTATTATATATTAATTTATTATATTTGATATTATAATATTTATTTTATATAATTATATATATTATTATTATAAAGATGCAAGCAACTTTATAATAAGAGATTTAGATCATTCTATGAGTTCCTTTTTATACACGAAAATTTTGTCTATAATTAACACTAATGTCAGTGAGGCGTTTGCTACATAATACATTTAAATTTCCTCATTATAAATATAACACTTGTTGATTTGTTCGTAACATAATATTTTTATAATTTTTTGTTATATATATAAATATTTGAAATATCCTTATCTGATGTTATCGTAATTAGTTGAATATGTCACCTTTTATATAGTGGTAAAGCGAATATGGGAAAGAAAATCATTCGTAGGTTTAGCGAAAGAAATATTCTCTCAATTTATCAAGAATGGTTGTATACTATATATATATTATATTATATATATATTATATATATATATATATATATATATATATATATATATTAATATATATACTAATATTATATATATATATTAATATATATATATTAATATATATATATATAGATATATATATTATATATTAATATAATATTTTATATATATATTAATTACTATATATATAGTATTTAGATATATATATATATATTATAAATTAATATTATATAATATTAATAGTATTATATATATATACTATATACATTAATTATTATATTTATATTATAATATATTATGATATATATAATAATATATTAATTTAATATAAATATATATATTATATATAATATATTTATATAATATATAATATATAGTATATATATATATTAATATATATATATATATATATATATATATATATATATATATTATATTATATTACTATATATTATACATATAGCACGGCTTTAAGTTACTCAAGCTGATTTTATACCTATATGCCTAATAGCAGTTGTTTAAAAAGTAATATTATTTAATATATTTTTACTTATTAACTCTTCAATTTTTAATTTTTTATCCTATAGTGTTGTTACTTTAAATAATATTAATTTATATTTAGTATATATTATAATTCATAACATTATTATTATATTTAGTTATTTTTTTAATTCTATATATTTACATTAAATTTAATGATCACTGACTATTTTTATGTCAATCTAATTAATATTAGTAACTAATAATTTTTATTACCGTCTTTTTCCTTGACACTCCGTAAGTCTTATATATATTCACACACAAACACATCAACACTAACTAACCACACACACATCCGATTCCTATTATTCTTTCTCTGATACATAAGGACAAGATATAGTATAGAAAGGCATATTCATTCGCGACAACGTGATGATTTATTAGAAAGCGAATGTCATATCGCTGTATAATGAACGAACCTTATCATACCGAGTGAGATGTGTGTATTTCATATATAGAAGATAAGCTCAAAGTTTAACTATTAGGGACCGTACTACTATATATACTAGTATCGTCGCTATCATTATATGAATTACGTATTCCTCCTATTAACTACTATACGTCAAATTATTAAATTATATAAATTAAATAAATATAATATATATAATATAATTAATATAATACATTAATAATATATAAGTAATTAAATTAAATTAATAATAATATAAATAATAATTAATAATAATATATAAATATATATATCAATATTAATAATAATTAATAATAATATATAATAATAATAATTTTCATTTTTTTATCATACATATTTTTTTAAAAATATCATATGATTATTTATTATAATATTTATTATTATTATTATTATTATATTATATTATTATATTATATTATAATTAATTTTATTATTATTATTAATTATTATTTTATGATTATTTATTATATATTTTTTAATTATTATTATTTATTATTATATTTTATATAGATTTAAGTATTATTTATTAATTAATAATTATTACTAATTATAATTTTAACTATTTAACTTACTATTATATATTATTTTCATTATATTAATTAATTATATTTTAATTATATTAATATACATATTTGTGTATATTTGTTCCATTTTATTATTATGTAATGAATGTTTAGTATATTATTTTATTATTATTAATTTTAATAATATATTTATTTTATTAATTATTATTATTATGATATTTAGAGTATTGTGGGTATCCTGAATTATGATGTATAAATATGTCTGTGTGATTATTATAATACCGTATTAATTATTATTTAATATCCTTCGGTAATGATATTAATTTAATTATATTATATTTATATCTATGTTATATTATATTATTATATGTTTAAGCTTATAATATATTATTTAATAATGATTTATTTTATTTATATTATTTAAATTATTATTTTATTATTATTTTATTATATTATTTATATTTATTATTATTTATATATTATTTTTTAAATTTTATAATTAATTTTGTTATATTAGTTATTTTTTTTCATTATTAAAGATTCAGGATAAAGGTGTTTTCTTTTCTTTAACTCTGTGGATAAATCTATACACAATATATCTTTATTGTTTGTAATAAATAAGTAGATAAAATATGAGAATTTGTTGTTCACATTCAATAATAGGTTCTATTAATATGGCATTTAAACTGTCCCATAACAAATTTTACGTAGATTAGCCCTACTTAAATTGCAACATTATTGCGTACTCGTCTCTCGATATTTAAATGTGACTAGTAACTCTGTCTCCTCTTCTATACCGGCCACATTACCGTATTCTATATCGGCGTGCTACAGAAAAGTTAATTTGGTTTTCTTCTTTATACTCCGGCCTTCTCTGAGAGGAAATAACTCGAATTTATTTCGCGAATGTTACGTCTCGTATTATTAGTGTTTCACATAATATGTCGGCAATTAAAAGTCTGTACAACTCTCTCTCTCTCTCCTGCTCACTGCTTTTAGAATTGCTGCCTCACTTCTTCTTGTCATCCTATCTATATGGTGAATATCATATTAACCTTAAACCATGGTGTTAAACAGCATAAAAAAAGGTGTAAATTTATTCCTTGCATGTCGTCTAATTAATACAGATATTAAATATATATATAAGTTAATCAGATCTTGATTATATCAATATATATTCTCGGGATTTGCTGTATAGTATATCACATCCAGTTTTTGGCAATCCTGGATCCCTTATTTTTGCTATTTCTCACTAGGAATGACAAAATTTCATATGTGCACACTACTAGTATATGCTATGGTGATATATAAGACTTTCCTTCCGCTAATAATTAATCTGCAGTAACATTCCATAAGTTTACTGCGAGTCAATATTACGGGCATAGGCATATATATATATATGATATAGTTTCGGGTTATCTCATTTAGTTGACGTCTTATATATTTTTATGTGAGAATATCCGATAATATGTACTTTTTGTTTGACTTTACGGTGATAAGGAATAGTTGCAACTTATATATAGTGAATCCAGTGTATAAATGTATATCTCAAGATTCGCGTATGTGTTTGCAATACGTCCTGTCATTGTATATTCACTCCAATGTGTGATGTAAATACTTGATAATAGCTGACTTGTATGAGTAGAGTTATGTTATAATTACTGCTTATGAAGTTAGTTCCTGATATACTATGTTGGCTTCGTAATATAGGTGCATACTAGTAAAAATATAATGAACTACTGGACCATAGGCAACAAGATTATAAGTATAACTAATTATATGCCAACCGTAACAGAGAAGCAGATAGCTGCGTGAGTAAGGCTTCTATCCATTCTAGATAGGAAATACCTAATATGTTATTGATATATTGCTCTCTAAGTGATAAAGTATAGACTCTAGGTTTATTTTATATTTACTCTTCTGCTCTGACTCAACAGTTCTTATTATAGCGCATACTCACTTAGATTACTGATGCTCATGATGTGTGTATTGTAGTCTCACGACTTTTAATTGATCACTTCTAGAGCTACAGTTTATAAGTTAGTATATATATATATATATGTGATTGTTTACACAACGGCAACAGGTTGTCTTCGGTATATTCTTATGATAAGGGTTACTCTCGGTAACGTAGTATATATAATGATAAGAAGTAGGAGTATATATATAATACTGCAAAAATCAAGATACAGTATTAGGAGTGAAGGCACGAAATTATTGATCATAGTACTACATGGATGATAAATTAATGCGTCTAGACCTGAGTAATTGACTAGTTATTATATAATGTATACAATAAATGTTTCTAGACTCACGCCGAGTCAGAGCCAAGCAGGTTGTCACCAAATTATCTCTTATAGTAGAGTTGGCGAACTGTTTTCTATGAGTATATTGTTCGTAGCACTAGAGGAGATCCGCAGCAGCTAAAGGATTCACAACTGTCCTCAAATATGAGCCTAGTGGCGACCTCGCAGTGTGCAGACCTTCATACGCCGATTGAGCCACGGGTGATGAAAGGATGAGATGCTTGACTTTACTCCGTGAATGCCTAGCTTTTGACTTAGCGCTGGTGAAGAGTAGAAATAGAGATATTATCATGACTCATTAACATTATCTCAAGCCCGACGCCTCGCTATCTTACATACTATAATGAGAACTGTTGATAGGGTGTTTGGATTGAAAACAATTTGTGTGAAGACCGTCAAGTAGGAGTAGTAGGATGTAGATAGATATTGCTTAACACGGCAGTGATTTATGTACAGTGCTACTCATAAACCAGTTTATATCCACTGGTCTGACTAGTAGCAGAGAAGAAAAATAAGCTAGGTAATAGATAATATTGTAATGTGTAGCCCACATAATACGGACACTAATACGTGATGCTGCCTTTGCTCTATAACAATGACTGTGTTTACTCATATATAAAAGAGGGAAAATTTAGTATTTTATCTCAGTAGATATGGTAGCACATAATTTTTCTGGTAGGAAAAGGATATAATAGACGTAGATACCTACCTATAACCATTTAGTACAGAATACTGCTATAGACAGTATATTCATTTCATCTATAATGGATGTGGATGAGTAAAGTTGCACTATTTACATTCTCACCTAATAGAAATAATAATTTCCTCGGATAATATCATAGTGAAGTCTAGATGTTTGTGATATATATATAGAGTATGACTCTAGGAAAAGTGATAATTGCGCGCATATCACGATTAAACTCGCTCAAACGATCTATAGCGCTCTCCATCGAAAAAAGACGTTCAAAAAAGACAGTAGTAAGATATGATAGAGAACGATGCAGTTTTTGTCCAGTTTACCCGAAGTACGCGACAAGTGTGGATATTCAACATACTGGGATGGAATGGCACGAGTACAGACACTTGAACTCATAGTTGCTTGGATTGGTAGTAAATGAGATAGTGTGAGTGAAGATTGTAATGAATTCCAACAGGATGCTATTGACACTCGCATCTCGATCGTCTGTGTGTATAGCAGGAAAGTCTGAGTCTCTACTTTCTAAGCCAGTGTGACTCGCTGTCTGACCGTCACTTCTAAGTACTAAACAGTTCGATTTCCATTCCATTACAAGATTCAAAATTGTCTCATTAGTCCCATAGTACTATCATGTAAAGAAGCTTCTCGCTCAATTGTGCTCCACTCTAATATGATTTAGATCTATCTCTATATATATTAGCTAGCAAGATGTAGATAAATGTACTGTGTGAGTATCTGTATGTTTATGACACGTATCGATTGGATATGCAGGAAAGAAGAAAGATATTATTAAAGCTAGAGATTTAGGTCAGCGTTATCCGAATAGTGAAGGAAAAATGGTAGTTAATATTATATAATCAAGATGATAGAGTATATATAGTAGTGATGAATATATATATTTTGAAAGTCATTAATAGCTAAAGCGTGTTTATAAATCAATTTTTTTTGGTTATATCTTGGTAGATATGTAGTAAGTTCTTAAGTAAATAACCTCGATCTATCAATCGTTGAGTAATTAAGTCTGAAATGTTTTTAGGCTATATTCCTCTCATCTGTGTGCAATAAAGTGACCCTTAATAAAAATATCCAGGTAAATCATAAAAGTGTGTTGTCAGAATCGTGCGCTCGTTAGCTATAGCAACTCACTCTCATACAATAATATGACTCTCGCATTGTTGATGGGAGTATAGACACAAGAGAACGTGATAGTTTACTACTATATATGGGACATAAAATAGATTTTGTCTTCAGTCACTCAAATATAAGGGTGAATTACGAACCGATGCATATAGAAAAATTTACATGACCCACAATGTAAATATTGATAGCTCGCAGTAGATATAAAGATTTATACGAAACACGATAATATGAATTAGAATACTCAAATATAAAGGTAATTTACACTATGTGTTCTCTCTACGTAGTAGCTAGTACTCACTCTCACACAGTATTAATATACATAATATTTAAATGTGATTATGGCAATTCAGTCGAAAAGTGTGTACAATGTTAGTTTAGTTAAGATAGTTAATATACGTTTAATACTTCTATGATGTAATAAGCAATTCTTACACGGTCTAGGACATGCAGAACAATTAGAGTCTCCATTTTCAGGCGTCGGTCAAGAACTCACATCTATTCTTAATGTGGATTCTATGTAGGAATAATTTCTCGAGTGTGTCGTTTAAATATATATTGGCGACTGTTTTATCTCGCAACTGGATTCTTATGATTGTAGGCGAGCTGCAACGTACGTGTGTTTTTGTCGCTAGATATATTTCAACATATCGAGAATTATAGCGCATCCTGAATTCTACTAGCTCTGTTTTCGACTTACCACATTGGAAGGTAACCTAGAGTTCTATAATGCCTACCTTCTCTGACAACTGGCTCAGAAAGCATTAACGCCATTAAAACCTGTAGCTCAAATCCTATTATTAGCAGTTATCAAAATATTTGATAATTTATAAATTATCTCAGAGTAAGAATGATGGGAAGACTTCTCTCTATTTAATGTAACTAATAAAATTCAGCGTCAATCCACTTCTTGCATAAGAGCACAGCGCTGAACCACTCTCTCTCTTCTCCACATATCATCATATCTCATATCTCGGTGTATTGCCGATACATTTGATGACCCACTATATTTAATTTAATAAATAAACAATATCTATTATATAAAGTACATGTAGTGATAAATGTAGTAACCTTCAGCTATTTTACACTTTCCCCCACTATACTTAGTGTGATAATCATCTGTCTCTCTCTCAGCTAAAGAAGTGAGTCTAGAGTGAAGACTAATTTTACATGCTATTATTCTTTCCATGCCTCAACGACGATATTTATTTATTTACTGATTCATTCTGATTCATGTGATATGTGAAATATTAGCTATGAATCCGTCATGATCTTAAGGAAAGTAAGTCTAATCACCTCTCAAAGATATACTTTATATCACATAGTTAACTATTAAAAATCTTTAAATAGGTGTGTGCTTTGATATGTGTAATTCGATGAATCATATAACTCCACACTAAGACCATGTGTTATTTAATGCCTTATTTATAAATATAAAAAATTTTTAATTGCTTAAAAAATGTAAGTATATATATACAGTGAGTATCACTATTGGCTGCCTGACTGTATATAACTTCTACTTGATATATTTAGATGTCATACTGTATTTATAGTGATGTTGTCTCAAATATAGCTACTCAAGTAAATGGAATTAATTATATTTGCCTAACTGAAAATCTAGTTAACATTTCTGAATTGCATATAATTATCTACATAGCAGCGTATTATGGATAGTGGGAATAACTTTTTGTTCATATAACTATCTTTTAAGCATATAAAAGTTACTGTATAGATTTAGATGAATACTCAATCAGGAATTTTGTTGGTACCTTTATGAGTTGAAGGTAGACCTTACTCTATTTCTATTGTTTTATAAATTTAGACTTGGCTATAGACATTTCAGCTGTGTCATCTGTGGTTAAGTTCTTCTCTCTGACGTATTGACAATGATTCCTGACCTGTTTTAAAAGCATTATTCATATGAATATTACATAAATATTTTAGGAATGAAAACTCATTACAGATATAATATGTCTCAGATCTGTCTACAAGTATAATAATATAAATATACTTTATAAATGTTTTATCGAAACATAATTAATTTGATTGTTTCGTGTATGCATAGTTGCAATATGTGAATAAAATGACATAGATAAAATTTTTAGATATTAAAGTAATAGACCACTCTCCCTTTGTAACCAGCTACTCATGTTATTGAGGCCCATTTATTCCTCAAGTTAATATATTCACTATAATGTAAATTTGCTATATTTTTAGAATATGTGAAAAATGTTAAAAGTGCACCTTAATAAGTAATTATCTGATTAAATTACTACCATTATTCCTGCTTATAAAGTCTTGAAAGAAATGAAATTTTTCAATTTAATATTTATTTGGATAAATAAGTATATTACGCTTTAATTAATGTGAATGATCAAGGCAAATGGAACAGTGGAACAAATATGTTTTTGTGGCCTTGACTTCCACTTCGGATTTGGAACCGTCCAAAATTATTCGGCTTTGTAACACCTGACTATAAAAAAAAGGAAAAAAAAATTTCACGACAGCGAAATGATTCGTTATGAGATTAAAATTTACCTTAACAGTATAGTCTGTAAACAATATTTAATCCTTCAAGAAGTTTTTATGAGAGTAGAATTTACCTTAACAGTATAGTCTGTAAACACATTTTGTCGATTATCCATTAGGCCTTAAAGATAGATATTTACCTTAATATATATTAGATTGTACTTACGTGCTTGTGTAAGACTTGTGTATTAAAATTTAAGTATACTCGCAAAAACCGAAAGAGCTATAGCGTGTATGCTAGCATGAATCTTAACTACGTATATGTGAAATCATACCTCAGAATTTCAAATAATATATCTATATTACATTAGATATATAGTATATATTAACTATATTAATTTTACTTCTTGCTATTAATCTAGAAAGCAAGAACAGTCTATAAGCTTTCTTAGCTTTTAACTCACGTATTCAAACGTGATGCGTGGAACGCTCTAATGTTTCGTCTCCAAGTGCAGTGGGAAATAAATGGTAGAGAATTCTGATGATACTTGATGTGGTCTTGTGGTAAGTGGGTGATAGTAGGTGTGATAGCTATTCATATAGAGCCGTTTCCTTTGCCGTTTTACACTGCAATTTATATAACCATATTGCTTCTAACCAGTTGCTCATCCCATGAGAATAGTGTGTAATCTATTGAGCTAACCATATATTGTGTGTTCGCATGATCTAGAGTAGTAATCTACATACCATGTCATTCTTGACAAACATATTGGTACATATAGAATTAGTGTATTACTAACGAATAATCTACCAATATATAGTATAAACTTCCGAAACCTCGAGAGCCTGTAATGTATTTATCTTCTGTCCATTTTTAAACTATGCATTAATTAAATTACGAGTATATATATATAATAACAATTTAAAACTAATAAAGATTGTTATTATCCATCATTAATACTCTTGTTATTTTACTAAACAGTATAGTGCACAAAAAAGATAATATTTATTATGTTTAGCGCCTATGATTAAGATTATGAAACTGACAATGTCTCGTCATTCCAACACTACTCACTCGATGATCGGTGAGAGTTCTTAGACTCACTAAAGAGTCGTCCATTACGCGAAATTGTAATTAATACGCAAAAAAAAATACATTATAATTATAATCGCAAGTGTTATTATGTGAGCGTTAGATTGACAAATTCTAGAAAGTATTCGCGTCATAGTAAGAACCTGTCAGTAGCGGTGTGTTAGGCGGGATATAACTTCGTCGTATTTGTAACTCATAGTGGGATATGTATTGTTCTCCCTTCATGATAGTTATTACTCAAATTAAATGATACCATTTCAGTGAATATATGAATAAGACATAAATACTCAATTATAGATAGTGGCACGCGAGTTTACAGTATACTGACCTATATTTGTTGAAAGTAAGATTTAATAACAGATATACGAACGTGTAGGAGAGAAGTATTGTTTCAAGAATTCTAGTGAGTACCTTAGACTAGTTTTAATTCTCTTTAAATTTAAAAGGTATATAAATTAAAACTTTCCAATTGTGTTTATGTTCCAAGTGCAATATATAAGTGTAGTAAATTAAATCTATATAATATGGAATGGTAAATATTATATAATATATATATATATATATATATAATATATATTATATTATATAATATATATATATATATATATGATATATATATTATAATATATAATATTAATTTATAAATATAATTAAATTATATATATATATATAATATTAATATTTAAGTAATTAGTATATATGATATATATAGGCACACAAGTCTAACATTAAGAGGCGTTTTTCGAATCAATAGATAAAATGACTACTTATAAGCTCTTAGTTAGGTTAGGCTTAGTTTGGTTAGCCTTTATAAATCTTTACATTTCCACCCTTAAAATATAATTTTTTTATCCGTTATCGCGTAATCATAAATTTACAGAATAATATTATTGTTAAAGTATAATATATAGTTATATTATATGTGAGTGTGTTTGTGTATGTTATTCGGAAGATTTAGTTATTATATTTTATAATAAGGCACTACTCATACATATAATGTTATAAAATTTGATTACGGTTTTAGCCTAGTCAAATAGGTAGTATAGGGCATAATCATTAAAACTAAATCTGTATTCTATAGTAGTTGTAGATAAAGAAAAGTAGTAAGACTCTTAAAAGCCTCACAAATAACCGCCTATTATGATCACGTGCTCATTTTTATCCTTACTTTGCATAATTTAATTAAATATTCCTAGTACTCGAATTATATTTTCTAAAATTCTTGTTGTATTTTTAATACGAACCTCAATTTTCATTTTTTTATAACTTTATATTATATTTATATACACAATATTCCGACAGAGGAGAATGAAGATAGTAAGTTTTATTAGCTGACGACGTGTTTTACGGAGAAATAACCCTTCTTTCCTTATATAGATGAGAGTAGAGAGATAGTAGAGATAGAGAAGTGATGAGAATTGTACTCTAGATTAATGTAAATATAGGAGAAGTTGTGAGAGGTTTTAGTTTCTTAGATTGTATTTAATTACTCCTTATATTTTTGAGTGGTTATTAGCATAATAAGTTTTCCTTATGTTCATCTTAACATATTAATTAATATATAATATACTATTATATTAATATTATATATTATATCCTTTAACGGAATATTTTTATAATTATATTATATAATATACATATATATATTATATATATTATTATATATTATTTATTATTAACTTATGGAAAACTTATATCTTTAACGGAATATTTTTTAATTATTCTAGTACAAAATACATTTTTTAATATATTAATATTATATAATTATATAATATTAATTATATTATATATATATATATATATATATATATATATATAGTTATATTATATATTATATATATATATATACGTTTCCTATATATATATTATATATAATTATATTATAATATATATTATATATATATATATATAGTAATTAATATTAATAGATATATTATATAAATATTATATATTATATATATATATTAATATATTAATATATAGATATATATATATATTTATATATAATATATATATACTCAAGACTTGTGAAATAACTATCCTTTGTCATATTTTATTCTTCTTCATGTTATAATAATTATTATCATTATTTTACAATTTAGAATTAGTAAGTTTAATCATCACTTAGTAAAATTATTATAGATCGGTAAAACATTTTTCAAATTTCTGCGAGTGTTTATAAATATAAATTTCTCTCAAGATTTAAATAAAGAATATTAAAAATATTAATATCTAAAATATTTGATAATTATAAAATAAATGTAAAATAAAAATAAATTATAATTTATTCTACATAGTGATGATAAATCACTAAATAAATGATACTCATGTGTTTTTAAATTTGTTTCGTAAAAAAATTGATTAAATAATTAAGTTTGCCTAGAAATATTTTAAAAGTCATATTACACTCCATATAATACTAGTTTAAGTACATTATTTCAAAAATAATTTAATTATGGTAAAGTTGTTCGTTTCACCTATATATTTACTTATTTTCAAGTATTATACTAAATATTATTAATGTGAATAAAAGTTATAAATAAAAATATGAAACATATACATTGAAAAAATAATGTTAAATTAATCCGAAGTTATCAATTAATTAAATAATAACAAAAAAAGAAATATAATAATTTATTTACAATATTAGAATGTCTATCTGTACTCTCATATAATTTTATAAACTAAATTCACTGTTTCAAGTATTAATAAGACTGTTAAATTTACTATTTTATTAATACATCTCTCAGGTATTGTATAGTAGTACCAAAATATATACAATATAGATTCTAATCATAACTGATAAGAAGTGGTGTGTCATCAGTTTGGGGACAAAATTCCAATAATTTGGTATTCAGTATATATATTAGGTTAGGCTCATTCCTGATAGAGATATGAGTACATTTATGCTGAATAGGGAGGATGTTGATGTAAAATTGATCTAGAGTTTTACTCATAATTGAAAATATACCTTATATCTCTCAATGACAATATAGTAGTGATAAAGACTCGTATTGTCTTAGTCCTATGTAGGTGGCATCGCAGTCACTACACTTGTATAAAATCTTATATAAATGATATATAATTAGGTTGTGTTAAATACTATATGGTAATGGATTTAGTCTGTATTAGATATTTAAAATATATTTACCCATTTGTTACTAAATTTTAGAGCAAAAAATATAATAAATCACTAATACAGGTAATAAATTTAGTAATTAACATTATAAAGGTGTTAGTAATACGAATTTCGTAAACTCATTCTCCCCAAGAAAAAGTACTCAATCACTACATATATAACAAAATATCCTTTATGAGATGCTATTATTATACTTTAGCTCACTTGATAGATTTGTCTTTAAATTTTGGTATATTAGAAAGAATATTTCTCACAAATAATTTAGAGTCATAATAATATAATAGATATTTCTTGGTTGGAACCAATTTTCCTCAGTAATAATAAATGTTCATATCCTAAAAATCAAGTTACTTTTTGTATATAATTAACATAATAAGATGACGAATTTTGATCCGTACCTGTCAAATAGAGTTTTAATTAAGTATTTGATTTTTAAAATAAGCCTTTAGATATATATATAAAAGAATATATTTATTGTTCGTTCTATTCACTAACGTAAAAGTAAGATTTATTTATTGAAGACATACTTGGTGTGGGAAATTTTGATTGCTTTAATCCTTGCAGTATATCGATATCCTCTCAAGATAATATAGCCAATAGATATATATTATTATTTGATTCTATACTAATATACTCAACAGATAGAATATTTATCATTCGGGTTGATTTAGTAAGTATTGACATATATATATAAGTCAAATAATATATTATCACATTTAATCTTATCAGAACTTAAAAATAAGAAGAAAGGTAATGTCGTCTACACTACTCCTCTATATAAAAATATAATAGGTTTTGAAATCCTCATATATTATGGATAATTCTATTCTAACATACAAAAATATATTTCTATTATATTTAAACTTGAAATAAACACAACTAAATATTCAAAATTTATATATATATTATTGTATATATTATATATATATTATAATGAGTTTACTGAAAATTAACAACTTTATAACCAATTTCGTACATACTGATTAGTTTTATTATATATATAATTACACCCCCAAAATTATATATATATTAATATTATATATATTATATATATTATAATAGATATATTATATATATATACATATATATATATATATATATATAGTATATATAATATATATTAATATATTATAATATATATATATTATTATATATATAGTATATTATATATAATATTATATATATATATTAATATTATATTTAATATTATTATATATATATATTTATATATATAATTAATAATATATATATTATATATTTATATATATATTATTTATATATATATATATAAAGATATTAATTTATAAATTAATATATATTATATTATATATAATTTATATATATTATATATATATTATATAATATATTATATATATATATTAATATATTATATATTATATTATATATTATATATATATTATATTAATATAATAATATATATATTATATTATATATATATATCATATATATATATATATTAATATATATATATAGTATATTATATATATATATATATATATATATTATACATATTATATATATATTAATATATTATATATATTAATATATTAAGTATAATATATAAT
>JABUQX010035818.1:0-37500 GCA_015478945.1 Trachelipus rathkii | reverse complement strand
ATAAAATAGGCAGGCAATTTCTAAATCCAAATTCTGTGTTAGAACCCCAGAAGAGAATAGAGATAGTTATGAGAGATAGAGAGTAGATGAATAATATGAAGAGTAATAGAGAGAGTAAGTGGATAGATTTAATAGTAAGTAAGATGAGTAATATATATGGATAGATAGAGAGAAGTAAAATATAGATGATAGTAATAAAAAGAGAAGAGAAGAGAGAGATAGGATGATGAAGAGATTAATATAGAGAGAGTATAGATATAGATATATGACTAGTAATATGGATAGATAGAGAGATAGAGTGAGAGAATAGAGAGAGAGGAGAGGTAGAGATATATAAGGAGTATTATGTGGGATAATAGCTAATAATCAAGACTTTCGTCTTGTTCAGCTCGGGAGTTCTTCATAATAAGTATCACACTAAGGGGTGAGCAGCACATTCGCTCAATATTGTAAAATCATCTCTCATGACTTCGACGATCAATTCCACGTCTATCACTTGTGCTGTGAGAACTATACAAATAGAGAGAACAAACTCTGCTCGTGTAGATTGCGAGTGTCCAGATATATTTTGACAAATACTAGCCGGTAATGCTCTCCAAGTTCAGCGAACGGAATGCCTATATTCATTTCCTGCACATACTGTAGAAATATGTGCTGAGTTCACAAGGTTACGCATCACCAGGAGGCAAATGCACCAGAGAGAAATATTATTTGAATAGTGTATAAGTACGGTAGAAGCAAAATGAAAAGGTAGTTATATATTTTAGTTTCTAAACTCCTAAAATTATTATTAAATACTAACTAAAACTAATGATTTCAATTCCAAGTATTATAAGCTGTATAAGATTGTACAAAATTAATTTGGCAAATGAAAAATTAAAAATTCAATTTTAAAATTATGTTTATTTGGTATATATATTATATTATATTAATATATTATATATATATATATTTAATATAGATATGAATAATATAATTAATACTAATATTAAATATAATATATATTTATATATATATATATATAGTAATATATATTAATATATAATTAAATATCACTAATGCTAATCTCCATATTGTTAGCTTCATTAATACTTAATACTAATTAATTTAATAAAAATAATTATCAACATCGCCCTTCAAATAGTTCGAAGGTGGTGTTTCACTTTAAATAATTTATTATTTAATTAATTATTATATATTTTATTATTTAATTTAATTATATATTATTATTTAATTATATTATAATATTATAATATTATATAAAATATAATTTAATTATATTATTATTATTATTTATATATATATTATTATATATTATTATATTAATTATATTAACGTTTAACTATTAATTAAATTATCATTATTATATATCATTATATTATTATTATTAATACTCACGCTAATTATATTATTAACAATATTCATATTAACATTTAATAACATTATCCTTCCTTTTAGGAATGATTACAAAATATGAATTTATTATTATATTATTTATATTTATATTACAAGATTTAGTGTTTCCATTGCTGTTTTTTACTGTGGCAACTACCATGCATTAAGCAGCCTTCTTGTTGAGCCAATGAAGAATTGAAACCAGATTTATTATCTAGAGAATAGTGTCATCTGGACTATAATATATATAATATATATTAATATATATAATATATATATATATATTATATTTAATATATATATTAATATAATATATATTAATATTATATTAATATATATTAATTTTATTATATATATATATATATATAATAATATATAAATATGTATAAAAGTTATATTATTTAGATTATGACTGACAAAATTTTAGCTCAAAAAATATTTTACTGAATCTCTCTTGTATTGTTTCGCATAATATGACTGTAACTTTATTTGTGATTACTTAATTTACTAATCATATTAATTTGACTCAGATAGTGGCACATAAAATAATAATAAAACTTCCCGCACCTCAAATTACCGTTATTTCAGTTAATCTCAGTGTTTGTATGTCACCTAGTAAGATCTATGTTGTAATGGATAATGACATATACCATGTATAGTCATAATACCAATAACTCTTAGTATACTCTTTATAAGTTAAATTGAGAGTCTCGTTGCGTCACAATATGTATTATCTATATTTTATAGAATATAATTGTCTCTAATTATAATTATCTTGAGAGCGATGAGAACGCTCTTAAATGTTGTACAGAAGGTTATAGAAGAGAGTGCAGAACGATTTGACGCAGTTTCATCTCTATTTAGCAAGTCTCAGCCATGCATGGCGAACTATGTTTTTTTATGCCTGTTGAATATTAACAGAGAAAAATTTCTAGTTCTAATAGTCAATGTAAAGGCTAACTTTGCATCACAGCGAGTTCATTGGTTTAGAACATCTATGCCAGAACAGATGGAATCACGATGGTTTCGCATATGTGAATACACTCTATCACATAATTAAAATTAGCTACAAGTCAAAGATAGTTTTTAGTGTGCCGTAGGCTGATCTCAGTAAGACATTAGCAGCAGAGAGATATGCAGTGAGTCGGATTTAATAAAATAATAATCAAGTTTATATATTGCAACAAGAGCGAAAATAATATTTTTCTGAGCCTTTATCTTATAGTAAATTACGAACCCAGATATATTAAGACGGCAATTGCAAACCCGGGAGTAAGATTACAAGAGTGGGGCGTTATGCATTCTTCAGGATAGATAGCGAGTGTTTTCGATCCTTATGGCTGAACTCCGCTAAATAAGTAGGTATGAATATAGTACTTTTTATTTATATTGAGATATTAATATATAAAGTAAGAATAGAAATCATTATTATTTTTTTATTATAGTAATGCAAAGTATTAGTAGGCTGTATAAATCTCTTAATGGCTAAGTGCGAGTCGATAGAATCTTCCTCAATAAATTAATACGTAGTTAGTACTACAACTCATGAGCTATAAGAAAGTTACGTGGACGAATGTGACATGAACTAATTGTTCAAAAAAATTTATGAAAAATAACTTTATATTAATACTAATGAATAGGAAATCAATATAGAAGTAAAAGTAATAGAAGCTGACACACTATTGAAGTAATTTTTGTGGTCGAACCAAACTGTAACAATAAATATATTGGACATTACCTAATAAGCAATACAATAAATAATAATATAATAATAATAATAATAAATAATAATTATATACTTGATTTAGTCTATTTCTTCTCTTGTGTTAATACTTATCATAATAATCCTAATTATATATTAATACTTTCACCAAACCCATCCAAATCAATACTTCAAATATATCAGTGGCCTCTGGATAGTATGATACTAAACACAATACGATATTTTAGGTAGACAGATTAGCATGACTCCCTCTAACAAAGATTGAGAGACGAGACTGAAATGAAACTAGTTTGAAAAATTTCATTTGATCTCGAGACGATATGATTTATATAGTATTATACTCTGTTTATTTGATTTAATGTTAAGTCTATAGCTAATAACACCTTTATAAAGAAAACCTTAGATCGAGTGCTATACTCCCACGTTATGTAATATAAAATTTAGACCAAGAAGAATTAAATTATCCCTTATCACGATTTACCTCTCGTCAAGAACCAAAGATGGGGAATTCATTTTACTTAATTGCAACACAGTGCTGTTTGTCCTTATGAAATCCACTGGATAAATTTAACTATCGTTTAATCATATATATCTGTACGCTCTCCTAAAAGGAGAAAATTATTACCTGTGAAGAAAACACCGATTACATATACGAACTCATATTTTATATTATTTTCCAAAATAAATAACAATGACAATCCATGATAAATAAATGACAACTAGGAGTTTTAATAATAATAAATCAACATAATGTATTAAACAGTCAAATAATTAAAATATTGAAGAAATATATTATGAATTAAATAATAATATGGATCGATTAATGTGAATTTACCAGTAAATTAAAAATTTGACTCTGCAGTGCACCAATAGTAAGTGCTGTAAAATCACATCACTAGAGTAACATAAGTTATGAACAAGAAATCCTCGTTTATCAAAAACATAATAATAAATCTAGATTAAAGAATTAATAATAATAATAATACACACCAGTAACAGTAAAATAATTAATGGTGAAGTGAAAAAGTAGACTGAGTAGAGTAGAGTAAATATAGTCGGTCAAAACATTTGTTATATCCAGAAATGAGACAATAACAGAATTAATAGTAAAATATATAATGATAATATTTAAAATTATTATATATTGCAAACTATTAATAATAATACAAATTTTATATGAATTAATGTGCTAGATTAGTAACTTAAAGTATTGATCTAGATATATTTTCCATAAGTAAATTAATAATAAGGTATAAATCAGATGAGATAAATAAATTAATAATTTTATATTATGAATATATGAACGAAATAAAATTAAAATATTTGATTCTATTATTTTCTAGCGTTCGATAATAATCTATAAATAACTAATTAGTCATTATTAAAATAAATGTTATTTACTCCAAATTTTACTTTATCCAGGTTGTCAGAACTCCTAAAAAATAATAATTTTATTTAATTATAAGTTAACATAAACTATTCTAATAAAATTAATTATTTAATAATAATATAATAATAATGAATAATTAATAATAATAAATTTAATAATAATAATAATTTATAATCATTAAATTAAATAATATAATAATAATATAATATAATTATAATAATATAATAATAATAATGAATAATTAATTAATTAAACAAAATAATAAAAATAATTTAATAAGATAACAATATAACTTAAAAATACTTACTACTAATAATTAAAGTTATATATAATTACAATCATTATAATTATAATTTTGATAGTATCTCGAAGCAATGTACTAATGGCTTTATTAAATATATATAATTAAATAACATAAATAATAATATAATATAATACATTAATAATTAAATAATATATAAATTATAATTATAATAAATTAATATAATAATATAATATATAATAATTAATAAATAATAATATAAATAATAGAAATAATTAATAAATATATATAATAAATCAATCCATAATAATTAATGATAAATATATTATATAATTTATTATAACATAATATAATTATATAATAATAAAATAATTACGAACAAACAACCCCAATAATATAATCACATATCTACTAATTATTAATTAATTCATAATTACTAACTAAATTACATCCAACACATTACCTTTTTAAGGTGCTTCAAGAGGATTAGGAGCTCTATAGTTATAAAACTTACGTGTTTATCAGAACCACATATGGAGAGCTCTACGATAAGCTAGATCACACAGGACATGCACTACATATGTCTCAGATTAATCAACTATTCAGAATTTCAAACTTCCAGTCTCAGTTTGAATTACCTATAAATAGAGAACATTTATGAAAAGTAGGGTAGAAAAGGCATGCGTCTAGCGAGAAAAAATTTAGATCCTCCACCACGACAACGCACCAGCTCATATGGTCTTATCGATCACGGAATGTTTTACCAAATTAGAAATACCTGTGCTTCCGCAGCCACCCTATTCTCCCAATATAGATCCTGTAAGTGAGCATTCCGAAGCATCTATGAAAGCTAGTGTAAATACTCCAGAAGTTCCAAATTCGTCAAAGACGCTTCCTTTTAACAGAGAAAAGATCCATTCAAACGAATCGGAGTTAAGTTACAATCAAGCTCTGGAAGATCTTTTGGCTTCAGAGATAACAAATGAATCTGAAGCAACTGCCGTTTTCGATGTCACACATCACACTCACCAACTCTGTCTGAATAATAATATATACCATATTACATCATCACTCAATAATAATAAGCAATAAATAATTCGAGAAAGATCAGGATGATATAGTGCATACTCATCAAATTTTTATCACTAGAATAATTAAAACAAATAATATAATCACATCAATCCTGAGTCTCCACACTCCATCCACCTCAATTTCAACTCGTCCTGGAATTGTTGGAGAAATATAATATTTGGATATAATTAACAGTAATAATGCAGCCGTTCAAACCTATAATGTGGAAGTAGTACCCCCAAAAGGAAAGTTTTTTCATGTACACCGTGTTGCCTGAAGTCCTGCATGAATTTTTGTATGGTTAATTGAGCATTTATTGTAATGTTTCTCTAGTATTATTAGTATGTAAAAATACTATTATCTTATATTCTCTCTCTTGAGTAAGAAAATGTAGATTTGGTAGAGTGTCCTTTCGTGCGGCGAATGGTGTTATAATACATATGGAAGGCGAAGGGTTGAGAGATGTGTAGAGGTTAGACTGACTTTGTACGCTAGACGCTTTGAGAGGCTTTTTATAGGGTCAAACCGTAAAAAGGCGTAGTGAATAGTAGCGAGTGTATGTGTTTATAGTATAAAGTATTTATTTCTTCTCAGAGGTGCAGTGTTTGTGGAGTCGTTGTCCGCACATCAACGCGGCAGATCGGGCATCTGAAATTTTTCATAAGCTAAAGATGAAACGCAGCCGTTGTCTAAAGGATACTTTGATTTATGTTGCGCTATCTGACCACCAGATGTGAATATAAGAGTTCTTCTCAAGCACTCTCTCTAAATCACTGCAAATATGCGTTATACGTGTAGTTCCTTTGTAAATCAACTATTAATGGCTTTGCTAAGTCCCTATCGTTTATATTAGGCTGTAAATGTACTTACTTGTATTGTAATGAGTGCTGTAATAAAATCTTACTTCTATAATGGTGTATACCATAATTTACATACTAGTAGTTGTGGTATTAATTATACATGATAGTTACTTGTATATATAATATATAGTGGTAAGCTAGATTATAATGTAATGGAGAATGAAAATTAATAAATATAAAGTGTAAGGGTAAATATAATTAGTGTCAGGGTAATAATTAGTGGTAAAAAGAAGTAAATTAAATGGTAAACAAGAATTCTTCAATATTTTATATTATACCAATAATCAAATGTATATCTCTCGACAGAGTTTTCCTGTATCACTATAGATTTGAAAATTATAGGTTCAATTTTTTAAAATGTTAAATTTTATAAACATTTTCAATAAATCAAAGTTATTTATGGCAAAACAATAATCCAACGTTATTTATATCAAATGGTTGGTTTTTAACATTTTAAATCGTTTAAAATATATATTGCTGAGGATTTGTATCAATTACAAATATAAAGGCAATGATGTGAAATTAAAGATGATTGCAAATTAATTTATTAAATCCAAAATAATATTCACATATTTTCATTAAAATTTTATATTTAGAAGGTGTCTGATTGGTTTATACGAGATTTAGAGACTTACTAATATAAGGTCATGCTTACTATGTCTAATTATTAAAATAGATAGGTTTCTAGCATGAGCAAAAGAGAACTGATAAAATAGCGTCATGAGAATTGAATACAGATATCATTATGTATATATATAAGTAAATAAAAACGAGTCCAAGAAATTGAAGCCCTTAGTAGTACAGCACCGTGAAGCATGTGTATTGTAAATTGTATGTCTGTGAATTTTACTGATTTTTCAGTTCATTTAAGTGGTTTTACGGAATTGTGAATCTCTCTTCCTTCCACCACGTAGCCTTCTTCTACCCTTTAGTGGCAACAAACCCAAGTATAGATAAGTGTCAACTCTCAGAGTTCCCTCTGGTGTATGTGTGTCTCGAGTTTTAGCAGTGAAAGCTGAGTTATTTAATGATACCTAAGTCATGTGTTGTGCAAAAAGAGAAGCGTATTCTTGAGTGTGCTGAACGAAAATCGTGAACTCAATGAAAAAATTCCTTAACGCTGCGAGGGAGGAGATCGTGTGTGATTTCTTTTTATCTTCTGTATGCTGGATACCAGTGTTGTCTCTCTTGAAGCAAAGACGATGCAATTTGGCCTGCCGGAAAATGAGTTTCTCTAGAATCGTAGTCACTAGTTGAGGTTTAAGAACGGGCGCTTTTCTCCTAAAATCAAGAAGAATATAGTGAAGTACTGAGTTTATGAAGAGATATTATGCGATATTGCTATGAATAAAAGGTATCCCGATCTGTAAACTCCTTATACTGTGGAGAGAGTAAACTTAATTTCTTCAGTATATTCATTTAATTGACATAATCGTGTTTATGTTATGAATAGCTATATTAGTAAGTTACTGATTAATATTTTTGCCTAGGCAAAGGTCTCTACTTTTTTTGGTATAGTGTTTAATTACATTTTGCATGATCTTGATAAAATATTATTGGGAATAAATTTTACCTGTCAAAAAAATGATTCATTTGGAACATAGTGAGTTTTTAAAGGTAGTGGGCTATAGTTAATTAGTTCGTGACAGTCAGAGTATTGAGATTACTGATTGGGTAGATAGATATATATATAATATAATGATTACATTCACATTTTTTATGGTTTTTTAATCGGTTCGATACCCTTTATTTATTTACTTCCGTGACGACAGTTAGATGTGAGAATGAAGGAAATTAAAATGGAGACTCGGTAGTCTGTGGCTTAGGAAAGTTTTCTATTGTATGTGTATTGACTTGGGGGTTATTGAGTCTTACTCAAATATTTGCTTATACCGACTTTATTACGATAATAAGTTATTGAGTGAAGATTTTTCAAAAAAGATAAAAGAATGATTAAATACTACGAGTAATATTAATAAAAAAGGATATTAAGTGTAAAATAAATAAAAGATAAATATTTTATTATATAAGAATATTATATGAAGAATTTGCAATTAGAAAGAGGAAATAAATAGATAAGTAGAGATAAGGAGATAATAATAAATCATGAATAATTTTAAAAAAGGGAGTAGATGAGATAATAATAATTGAAATTAGTAATTCTCAAAACATCAAAACCAGTGTAAAAAATAATGGAATAGCTTTATATAACACTTTAAAAGGTCATATTAATCTGAAAACACTGTACTATAAGATAATATATAAATATAATAATAAAGAAATAGGAATCAATTCTACAAGTAGTAATAAATTATGATAATATAATAAATAATAATAGAGGTATTGGTGACATTATTATCATAATATAACTAGAATAAAGATCGGAATAGATTGAGAGATAATAATAAGATGTCAGAGTAAAAATCAACTTATATCAGATAATAATCATGTTAATAATAATAATAATAATAAATAATACTATGAAACAACAATTATTATTAGTATATAAAAGTATAACATGGTAGAGAATATGTTGATATAAGTTAATGATTGTATCGTTGTGGTATTGCGAATGGAGATTGCAATAAGGAAACCATGTATATTTTTGAGAGCGAACAGATATGAGAGTTTTCAATTCAATATAAAAGATAGAATAGTAAATATATGAATGTTTAATTAATAGAGAATACGAGTTGAGATTTTGAATGATAATTGAATTGATGTTAATAAATCTGAATTGATATTTTGAGTAGATAATTGTTGACTTATTGTTATAGATGATGATGATGATGATATGATGAGCATATGAGATAGATATTGGAAGATGATGGATGAGTATGAATGATGATGAATGCAATGAATTGATATTGATTTGAGGTGAGATAAACAAAATTGTTAAATACAACACAAATCGTATATGGAGGGATATTAGCACAATATGTATACGGCAAATGAGAAGTATTTGCACAAGAAGGATTGAAATAAAGAAATAAGTAAATAAATACCAAAATGAATATAATTAATAATTAAATAATAGAGAGTTTAATAGGAGTAAGTATAAAAGTAAGATAGAATTTGGCAGTGGCAAGAGGAAAGGTGCGTAATTAATAAGAGTGAATATAGGGGTTTTGTGAGGGAGTATTATACATATGAGGGAAATTGCATTCAATCAAACATAAAATCCAGTGAAGAAATAATTAATAATTGCTGTATTTTTGGATTACTCAGAGGCTTTTGGATAACCTAAAGTTAGAGATAATGCGATCTCAGATAAATGTAAAATTATAATTTAATAAATTAGATTTCTAAAAGGTAAATGATATTGGGTCTATGACAATAATTGTACGGAGAGATAAATGAACACTAATATAGAGAAAGAAAAATATTTTTAAATATGAGGAAGGCAAATAAAATTGAAATTGAGAAAAAAGAGGAAAAATTTAAACGGCATCAGCAACAACAAGAGCAACGATAATGAAGAAAGAATAATAATTATATATAGTCAAAAACTGAGAGCGTAATAAATTGATAATAGAGATTAAATAATGTGGGAAATAGACATACATAATAATATATAATGGCAGGATTATATTAATAAATAATAGATAATGTTATAATATTATGGTGTTGAGATGGAAGGTTTATATAACATGTGAGCAATATTAGATATCGGAGAAATGTAATGTACTAGTAACCGATTATGACAAAGCTCCATCGTGTATTACAAAGCGAATAAAGAGAAGACATCTGTTGTTTGTAAATTTTATTGAGATGGAGGAGTCTTCAGAATTATATTAAAGCAAAGCGGAATTAATAAGTTATTGTATATGGGTATAAGTCATTGTCCACCCATTTTGTGGTGTGTATCGAAAATTCCAATGAGTTCTAAAAGTAAGAGTGTTGAGTATATTATGATAACGAGCGGAATTAGATGTTTGAAGTACGTCAGGGTATTTACGGAGATAGATATAAGATATTGTGTGAGAAAGGTGTGCATAGCGAGAGATGGAACAAACTTGGTGGTGACTTCCTCCGAACCATTTTTTATTATAGGGACATAGCGGTTTTCATTATGTCATTTATATTTGTCGCACTTTTGTTGGTGAATTCATTAAACATGAGAGAGAGTATTGAGCCAGTTCGAATTTTTATTGTTGAGGTGAGGAAAGATGATATTAGCTTATTGGTGGTGTAAGATTTTAAGGGGTGATGTGCCTCTCTTGTTCAGTGACGTAGTATTGGATTGTTTTACTCATCATGGATTGGTGTGTGTACGGCCCTAAAATCTGAAGTGTATAAAACTGATCATAGAGATTTCTTAATAATAACCGAGTTTATATGTTGGTCACTTATGATTAATGGAGACCATCATAAATAGATCAATGTGCGAAAGCTACGCCTAACTGTGAGAGTGTTATACAGTAAGTATGCAAAGAGTTAGTGTGTGGATATTAGCCAGTGATAGAGAGTGGCGACTGTTGCGATGGAGTTAAATAATGCTGGCAGTGGTTGTGAGTGTGTGTTAAACAGAACATTTAATTTCAAGATCTTGCATGTATCCACTATTAGCATTCTTACATTTTTGTGGTACTGTATTTGATAATTATAGGTTTACCATGCAATCTATGTCATATGTATAGCTTAGATAACTAGAGTTTCCCATGTTAGTAACATAGGCAGAGGATTTGGAAGATGAGATAGGATAGAGTGAGAATGTTAGAGATGACACATATAGTAACTGGGTTGAAAGGGCTTTTCAAAAAATTAATTTTGGAACAATGATATTCATGTCTTAGGAAACGCGCTGAATCTACATAGGATAGTTTCATAATAAGGACTATCATATTAGCGTTGTCCCTGATGAGAAATATGTATAAAAATGTATGGATCATCAAAAAATAACACCAATAAATTGGATTAGCAGCGAATGAATTAGAGACTGTTGTGTATTGGAGTTGCGGTACTATGTAAAGAATAAATGAGAGAAAATAATAAAGTATCTGCTTTAGTTTTGATAAGTTAGGTGTTGGTGGAATGAGAAAGGAGAGTTGCTTTATCAGATATTAAGGAAAAACGTTTGAACTGAAGAACTGCGGTTTTGATTATGTATAAAAGGAGAAAATGAATTTAATTCAAGTTGATGAGAGTATATGAATAATAATAATATAATTAATAATAAATAATAATAATAATAATAATAATAATAATAATAATAATAATAAAATAATAATGAATAATAGTGATTATAGTTGATGTTTAGATTGTAATATGTTAGTTATGATGTGTGTGTAGTTGTGTGTGAATAATAATAAATTAAAATAGATTAGAGTCTCCATTATGTAGTGTTGAAATAATAAATAAAAAATATATAATAAAAATAATAATTGTAGAATGTAATAATAACAAATAAAAAATGAATTTGAATAATAATAATAATAAAATAAATGTTTAAGATGATAATTGATGATAATAATATTAATAATAATCAATATAAATAATAATTAATACATAATAATTGAATTGTAAGTTGAGTATAGTATGTTGTTGATGAATCGAAATAATCCGGCTGGTAAGACAACTAAGAACTAAAATAAATAAGTAATGACTAGATAATAAATGATCTTTATAATTAAAATGAATTGTTTCTAAGTGATAAGATAAGTAAGAGAGATTAAATTAAGTTTGTCAAGATAAAGCTCAAGTGAATATAAGATAGAGTTGCATTAATAAAATAGGATAATAAGTTGAAATATTTACGATGAGATGTTTGTAAAGAGTGGAGATAAGGTGAGAGTAGAGTTGTGTAGATAATACCACTACACTGATGGCAATAATAATCCAATTAATAATAATAAATAAGGATAATAATGAACCCCACATTGACGAGATGGATGTCGCGGTTTCTGATATGATCTGCTCTAGGGTGGATGTCATGACTGCGGGTACAGAGTTCTCACTTATATATATATAAATAGTTTTATATAATAAATTTGAGTGGAAAATCTGTACTTCTTATTTTCTATCCTATTAGTCGCATTTATCTCTTATTTACATTTTTACTTTTTTCCAGTGTGCAAATTTGATAACGCACTATGAATAAGAATGAAAAGAAAGTGGTTATAGAATATATATTATATATTATATATATATAATATATATATATATTTATATATTATAATATATATATATATATATATATAGTATAATATTATATATATATATATATTTAATATATATATAATACATATTATATATACTATATATATATGATAATATATATATATTAATATATTTATATATATATATATATATATATAAAATAAAATATATAATATATATTAATTATTATATATTTATATAAATATTATTAATATATATATATTATAATATATTATTATATATTATATATAAATATATATATATATAATATTATTATATATAGAATATATATTATCAATATATATATATATACTATAAGAGATATATTACTATTAATTATATTATATATTATATATATATCATATAGTAATAATATATATATATATATATATAGATATATATATATATATATATTAATTAAAATATATATATATATATATATATATAAATATATATATAATATATTATATATTATATATATATATAATATATTAAATATATATATAATATATATATTAATATATATATATAATAAATTATATATAATATATATTATATAATATATATAAATATATATATATATATATATATAATATTATAAGCAAGTCAATGCTATTTACGTTGTTATTAAGTTATATATTGTATATTAATATATAAATAATATACTAATTAATAAATGGATAAATAAATATTAAAATAAATATATAAAATTGTAAGGTAATTTTATCGGAAATAATATGTTTTTTACCGCCAATAAAGAGTTTAGCGGATGTGGTATATTAACTTCGTATACGTGATATAAATATATGTTATATGCAGATAAGAATTAAGCTATTTGCTGATAATGATACGACTGGCGAAGCAAAAAAAAGTGATATTATAGCGGATATAATTAGCATGTATTTCTTGCGAAAATGAAAAATAAACAGAGAAAACTCGCGAAAATAGAAAAAAGTGTATAACTCTAGCGCAAAATTGGCCACGAGTAAAATATAGCAAGAATAAGAGTCTCGGATACTTAGTGCTGATAGTGCAGATATAACATAAAAAATTATGATTTGAGCCGGACATATTAGCACAGTATATTCAAGAATCGCCCTCATCTATCAAAATATAGTGAAGGGCGGAATATTCGATTACGCGCACATCTGTGGGAGATACAGCTTATTCAAAACATAGAGGTGTAGCGGGAGAGTGTCTCTAGCTTATTACCTGTTAACACCCTATCAATATTCAATGAAACCAGTATTAATTATTTACTATTCTTAATATTATACCAAGTTAATTCATTGAAATTGATATATCGTTATCTCATATAAACTTATGGAACTTATTAATATATTACATCATTTTAAAGTGAGCTTTGGGAAAGGGGGAAAAATCACAATCCAATCATTTACTCACATCATATTACGTTATTAATAATTAATATATATATTATAATATATATATATATTAAGTTTGAAGTTCCAGATCTTATACTAGATATAATATTAAATATAATAATTAAAAAAATATTTTATGTTGATAAATTTATCTAAGTAAAATTGATAATTTATTAATATTGAGTCTCTCCAAAATTAAATTATTCTATCATTAATTTCTAATATTTTAAAGCAATAATATTGAATTAAGATAATGATTGCCATCAATTAATATACTCTCAATGAAAATTAATATAAATAATAGAGATAATATTAAATTATTTTATAAAATAAATAAATTTTTCATTATAAGAATTAGGTCATTGGTTCATAATCTGTTGACATTAAAAATTAGTTATTAAATAAACGGTAAGTTAGTTTAAATGTATGATTTTGAATAAGTTAGTGTGTTTGAATGTGAAAAATGGATTATTAAGATCATATTTGATTGTAATATTCCTTCATATATTTTATGATCTTCTAGACTTTATAGTGTTTTGAGATTATATTCTTTTTTATAATAAATTAATTTATTTTTTGCTTGTAGATTAATAAATATTAATATTTAGTTATTAAGTTTTTTTATAATATTTATTTTAATAATTTAAGTGTACGGATCATTAAGATAGTGGTTTTAAGTACTCACTTGTTATATAATTAACGAAAGGATATAGTGTTTAGCACTGATGAATCTATTAAGATATCCAATGTATCATCCTCTTGTAATCTCGGTTTAATAAGACCTCAGGTAAAGTCAGAGGTAAGTCTCGAATAACTTTTTTTGATAGGGGACTGGAATAGCCAGGTAAATACAAGGATACCTCCGTTAAGGCGAAGATTTATTGGTAGGGATACCATAGTGAAAGTACAGAGTCAGTGATATAATATATATATATAATATATAATGTTCTCAGTAGTAGAGTTAGAGGAGCGTAACGATCATATATTTATATATAGTTGTGCGAAAATACCTAGAGAGGTCTGAAGTCAAGATAGCTCCCAGTCGACATATAAAATATACAACAATTACTTGAAATTTCCAGATATTAGAGCTAGTGAAGCTTATTTCCAATAAAATATTAAATTACTGTATATATAAA
Source organism: Trachelipus rathkii (assembly GCA_015478945.1). Classification (NCBI taxonomy): domain Eukaryota; kingdom Metazoa; phylum Arthropoda; class Malacostraca; order Isopoda; family Trachelipodidae; genus Trachelipus; species Trachelipus rathkii. The sequence goes on along the minus strand of JABUQX010035818.1, from coordinate 22,116 downwards.
TTAAATTTATTTTCAAATTTTAAAAACATGTTTATTATATTATTAATATTAGTACAAAATTAATTCGGGCTTTCTTTGTGGTCCAACGAATATGCAGCTAGAGAAACCTGATTAAGATTTTTGAAAGCAGCAGCTCATATTCTTTATCCCATGTTTTGAGGAAGTTTTTAGTAATGAAGTTTTACAAGCGATAGTAGTAGCAAAATGATTTTGGGATCAACTTGAACCGTTATGATTCATAAGTAAATTTAATTTTATTATCTTATTATGGAGTATATTAAAGGTAGGTTGAGCATATTTTATTTTATGAGGCAAGTTTTATTTTAAAAGCTTAATTTATAATAGAATATAGAGTTAATAAATTATATTATATAGTAAAAACAAATATTAATTTAAGTTTTTTTTTTATGCTTAAGAATAGATGAAATGATTATTTAATTATATATTTATATCATATAATATATATATATTATATTTTAATATTAATATATTATTATTATAATGTAATTATAATATTAATATATAATATAATATATATATTATATATATTTATTACATAATATTTTATGTATATTAATTATAATATCTTAGTAAATATATATATATATTATTCATATATAGATTATATTTATATTATATTATATATATATTATATATATATTAATATATGAATTTATATATGTATTATATATATTTAATTAAGAAAATTATAGATGATATATATTAATATAAAATCTAAAATTAAACTCAGATAAAAGTATATGATTATAGATGTGAGCGTATAATAGAGGTATAAGATATATATAAAAAGTCCTTATATTTTAAATATAATAGTGAAATGGTACTGAATAAATAAAGGTGTATGAGTATTAAAAGTAGGAAAGACGCAGCAAGGAGTAGAAAAACTCATACTTATACAAGAATATAGTATAATATAATAATAGGGACGAGTACGAACTGTAATTTTACCTGTTGTTGAATAGCACATCAGATTAATGGCTCAAGGTCCTTGCACGTACGAGGTAAGCAAGCCAGTCCGTACGAGTCCTATTTCTAGTATACTCTAGAAGAACTTCTACACAAACACAGCTACCGGTGTCTTGAGACAAAGAGAGTGAAGAGATCCTATCTTAATTTCTTGTTGGAGACCAGCGTGCCTAGAGTAGGTGCTCTCCTCGAGAAAATAATGATATCTAAGTGGCTTAGAGGAGAAGATTAGAGAATTAGTGAGTTATAAAGATGAAGGTGCACCTTTAGAAGATTAATCAACTAGAGAAGCTGATAGGAAAGCAGCTATAAAGTATACACCATCAGCATCATATTGATTACGTACTCATACGACGTAGTGAAAAGGAGAGCAAAATGAGGCGTAGTGTCCACTAGGTTTCTCAAGCATGAGGGAATTAAATATTTTGATTTGATAAATATTGAATATGTTGTCGTATAAGATAGAAATATTGAGTTGAAGGTATTATTAAAAAATAAACAACGCGATGCTCTTAGTATCTGCTTGTTAGTAGGATAGCGATAATATATAGAGATAAGTTTGGTGTTGGAGTTATAATAATATAGTCTCGCAGAGGTGGACAAATATGATGAGGTATCTCGAGCCTTAAAGTGCGTGTGGACATCGTATGTATTGCGAATAATAGCTACTCATGTGCTCAAAAAAAGGGTAAGGACTATGTTGTGGAGAGAAGGTTTCGAACGTACTGTGTAGAAGGAACTGTATATCTTATCTGTGGTAGTCGCGTGTAGAGGAGAAAGATATAGCGAGTCTTATGAGAAGAGAGAAATAATGAAAAAATACATTTAGATTGTTTATATGTAAACTAAATATATAGTGTAGATTATCTCTGTTACTAGAATGAGTTCACCATCCAGAGATATAAATTGTATAGTACCAGGTGTTAAGAGAGTCTTCTTTTTCTTTATGTTCAGATATAATCTCGTATGTATACATAAATATAATTAAGCGGATCATTTTTCTAGATATTTTATAACCTCAGTTATATTTATTATATACTATTCTTTTTATGATATATATTGAGGAATTAACTGAAGGAGATTAATGTTCACGAAGTCGCGAGGAAGATGTCTGATAGGTACCGTCACCGAGAGTGGTCACTCGGTGTTGAGGCGAAGTCCGAAGTTGTTGCACATGCGTGCGTCTCTCTCGGCCTGCTCGACCGAGGTGGAACATCTCGTGTAAAAGGACTATTATTCAGATTATAATCGACGCTCACCTCCGGTGGGAGGATCTCCACGAGAGAATATCTTCGTCGTCGTTTCACTCTTTGTGTGCTTAATTGTCGAGTGTTGCGGTTGTACACTGTGAGGTGTGCGACTTACGACGACCACTACCCCTTCTAGCCGCCATAATGCGGGCTCGCGGTATGACGTGTCACAGCCCGAGTAATCCCGACGTTAGCTCTCCCCGTAGGTCCTCCGAGGCTCCCCTTAAATTATGTTCGATGTTATAAGAAAATACCATAATATTGACGAGACTAGATAATAATAGTGAGTGAGATAATTACGTATACGTAAAACCTTCTTTATTTCAACTAATATTATATAATATATTATAATCTGATAGAATATATAAATAGAATTATAGTCATCGTAGATGAATGAAATGCTATTGAGTATTATATATATTGTGACTAAGAGATTTATATCTTTTTTTATAAGTGCTATAACGGCATTTAACTTTTGTTCAATTATTTTGATTTTCTATATATATATTAGTGAGTTTGCCAAGGAATAATAGCATCTGAGAGATGAAGACTATATTTTAATTGGAAGAGTGATATAATAATTATATAGTATTTATGTTTGTGTAACTCGTATATTGAGTTGTTCATGCAGTTTACATACACAGCGCCAAGGCCACCTCCCACAATATAATAGAAGAAAAAATTAATTGTCTTAGCCCCGAAAATTTGTCTATAAAGTGTTTAATTTTTATGTCTATTACTCGCTAGAACACATAAGATTTTTACGCGTAGCGGATTCAAAATATTTAGTTATTTTAGTATGATATCTGTGAGCTATATTTTTGATGAGATGTTTCTTGAGAGGTAAGGAAATACTTAGAGTTATTTTGTATTTTAGGTTTTTGTTTTTTTTAATTTTTTCCAGCCCAAGTATCTCTCGTGATAGAATACGTTTTCGCACAGGAAGTATTCACATCTCAGAAGGCTAAGTGATGGTCTTCCATTTTATATCTATAACTTCTCCACCTCAAAAAATTATAGAAGACTTAAAAAGAATTTTTAAATAATAATTAATGGCGTATAATGAATATTGAGTATCGCTGTATGTAATAGTATGTTGATATAAGATGCACCAGTAGTGGAATCGTTTAAGCCATTAGTCGGTAGGAGCAGTCTGACTCCTCCTAATGAAGGGCATGCAGGCAGAGTAAATAACATTAATTCCAATGATTAGAATAATTGCTCTGACGACCTCTCGGGCGCCCTATCAGCTCTCTGGAGCGAATTGATATAGCCCCAGCTCTATGTGCTAGAGAAAGACGATTATCTGGTACCACAATATCGAGTCCTCATTAGATGGTTAATGTGTATTCGGTAGTGATAGATATGGAGGAAGCTATAGATGAGTAATAATATAATGAATAGTGAAACTATGTTAACAGTTTATAAATAGTGTAGATATTTACAGAGTAATATTATAAATATTATTAATTAACAAGTTAATCTCTAAGGAAATAGTGATAATGAATCAGGTAATGATGAGATGATTGTGATGATTAATATATAGATGGATATATAGTAAGTGATAATAAGGCCTTATATTAGGTTAAATTACCATGTCAATTAAATTTATCTCGGTAAGGTAATGGTTTTTGACTTAAGAAGTGTGATAGTAATAATATTAGTAGTAGGAAGAAAGATTAGCTCTCTCGTATATAAATAAGTATATATATATTAGATTATAAAATATATATAGATATTGAGATTATGTTTAAAATATATAAAGCTATATATATATAATTTTAAGGTATATGATATGCATTTAAATATAAGTAGATATAATAGTTATATTAATTATAATACTGATCCGTAATTTGTTAATATAATAATTTGAATTTTTATTATACAGTATAATTTGAGATATATATACTCGAGAACAATATGTTTTGTTACAGGTAGACTAGTGAGGTAAATACTCATTAATGTGGACAACATACTAGTAAGAGTATAGAGAGGTAGACAGATTTTAAAGAATACAAGCGGTTCAGTGATAGGATGAGAGGTATTTAAAGAACTAATTGAATTTAGTGATATAAATGAAGTAAGGAGAATACTAGAATAAAGAATATATTAGATATATTATAGGTATTACTATAGGCATTATCTTATTAGAATTTTTTTTGCCACGTAAATTTGGGGCATCAAAACAGAGTTAATGGAGATTGAGAATGTAGTTGTGGATCATCAATGTAATATATGAGTGATATGAGGATGGGAGGAGGAAGATAGAATGCGCGTAATAATAATAAAGAAGTAATAGTTAAGATATGATCACCAGAATGTATTAGTATTAGTACAGTAAAGCTCAAATAGTAGGAATATAATAAAGATCACGTATAATATAGAAGAATGATGAGCGTGAGTGAGTGTAATATATATAATATATAATATAATATAAGTCGTTGATGATAAGTGAACTTCTCTGTGAATTAAAGAATGTTCAGCTTATATAATACTACGAATAATTAATATAGAGAGTGCTGTATAAAGGTAGTTAAGTAAGGAGTTATAAGTATTATTCTGAGTGAGTAGTCTTTAGCAGAAAGGGAATCGCTCTCGGGTTTATGATAATGATATCGCTTAAGAACCTGCTCCCGCCAGGTACCAGCAATACCATGAAGGGTATCTTCATCACGAAAGGAGACGTAAACCAGGAAAGGTTTTTATGGCAAAATGTATAATAGTGTGAGGTACAAAAATAATTAAAATTAAGACAATATATAATTATAATTTTTTAGTGTATATAAAAAATAAATTAATTTATATATTTATTATAATATATATATATTATATATAATTATTTTAATATGCAACCCAGATGTGAAATTATATATAATATTTAATATTATATTATATTATATATAATTTAATATATAATATATATTATAATTTTTATTAAAAATATATATTATATTAATATTAATAATATATATTATTAATATATATAATTAATATATAACTATATATATATTATTTGATATTATATATATAATATATATATATAATATATTAATATATATATATTAATATATATATATATTAATATATATAATATATAATTATATAATTAATATATTAATGATACCGATTATTATATACCTAGTTAGTATCATGTGTACATCATTATAGGGAGTGAAGTTAAAACTCTAACCAATCTAGTTTAAATATATTTAATTTAAATGTTTCATTAATAAATTTAATTTTACTCAAAGTTATTTTACCTTAGCTTTTATTTAGTGAACTTTAGATATAGTGTTATAAATTTCATAAATATAAATATATTTTATATTTAAGCATTTTATTTTTATCTGTTTTCATAATAGTATCTATTTACTTTTGAATGTTATTATATATATATAGTAATTTAGTAACTCAACTAGATATATAAAATAGCTAAGTATATTATCTATAAAATATTATATTATAGTGATATACTCGTATTACCTCTACCATAATATTTATGTTATATAATATAAATTATATAATCATTATATTCATGAGAACTGCATATTAATAGTATACGATAAATAAGGTTATTTTTTTCATATAACTGTGACTTAGGTTAGGTAATACTATAGGCTAATTATCTGCGCTAATGAATATTACAGTTTAAGTAGTAAGTAATAGTAAGCAAATTATGATAGGAAAACCTCCTTCTTATTGATCTAACATACATAAGCCATAAAGTAACTATGATCTAGCTCTCATAATGAGTTTTTGTTTTTTCATTATATCTATATACATGTATACATTTACGCTGTGCCAGATTACACTCACTCTCCTTTTTTTATATATTAAGTGTTATAATCCTCTAGTGATGGGTTACTGGGTATTATAAGGTTACGTCTTTATTAATAAATAGTAGTTAAGCACACATTTTTAATATATTATAATGTATTATATTATAATATATATATGATATAACTAAATTATGTGCACTTTTTTACTTGAAATAAATATTATATTTTAACTGAAGTTTAGTAAATAATTGAGTTTTAAGTCGTATTTACATATAGTGTGCATATATAGTGAAAGATAGGATATATTTCAGTATTTATACTCTAGTATTATTACATATACTTAAAAGATAATAATATTACTATTAATTATTAAATAATTAATTCAATAATATAATAATCAACTGAACTGCGAGGTATAAATTATCAGTATGAATATATATGTAGTCATATACCCTATAAAACTCATTGATGCTCTCTCCAGGAAACTTCGTTATACTAGTTTAGGCTAATGATAGTATCTATGTAGATGCACTGAAGGCTTATTAGTATTTTTACATGTACAAATCATCCTTTCATTAGTCGTCGTGACATATTTAAATTTATATATTAAGCTTAGTGAATAAGGCTCATAATAGCAGGTTTTTATCAAAATCTGAACTCTGTGTTGTAAATAAATCTTTGTAGCTAATTTAGTCTTAATACATATCATAACTATCTGAAAATGAGAGAAGATTTTCTCTGAGATTTGACTACTGATATGTACTATATTCATTAACGTCATAGCTAATGATGGGAGGGAGATAATTGAGTACGTGCCTTGCTTGGAGCTCATATGTCATCAATAATTTGGTGTATCACTCTATGATTATATTACTGTATTTGTACGATATGGAGAGTTTATGTGATAGGTTAAATTAAATGTTCTCAGGAAGAGGACATTACAATTATCATCTATTTTAACGTTTATATCATAAAAAATATTATATATATTAATAAATAATAGTGATTATCTTAAATAGCACATTATATTATCGTGACACAATAGTGTCATAGTGTAAGCAGAGTCAGTACGTAGTATCTTATATATCTCGTGTTGTATGAATTAAATCTAACCTAGACCCAAGAGAGGCCATACCTCAATACATCTGTGAGTTGTCTTACGCTCCAATATCGCGACCTCATAGTAAGTATGTGTGCCTCATCTATACGAATCAGCTACTCTCTGAAAAGATACTCAGAAAATATGACCGGACTACTAACTGTCCGCTTGCAAAAACCTTGTATCCTTATTGTTACATTGTCGTGTACATGCGATCAATCTCTCATCTAGAATTGAAAATCCTCTTATTTATATAATTGTACTTCTGATAGTTTTCGTACTCATATAAGCTTATGACTTCATTCCTCTACTCTATATAGGATAGGAATATAGAGTGTAATAATATCTCATTCGTCAAATATATCTAGTGAAGTCTCTATATACACAAGCTTAGAATTAAATATAATGTAGTTTATGCTATAATCTGAGGTGCTCTCTGAGACTTCGCTGGATCTAACTCTCTCTGTGATGGCGGAGACAATGAACGCTTATTATGATGGTCTAGTAAGGTATATGCGTGCCGTTACTTATAATATTATATATTATATATATCACTCAAATGATATATTAATCAAACAGAGTTCGAAAAACAAATCATAGATATTAATTACAGCATATTAACGATATGTCTCCGTAAGTGACTGCAAGGGTAATTATGTTTATTACTGGTAGATGATAGGTACATTAGGATATCTACACTTCACGTGAGCACTAAGTGTATGCCCTCACCTTGTGCATCAAAGATACGACGAATGTTGAACTTTTACTCGTGCAGATATTATATATAACAGATGAGCTCAATATATACCTTGTGTGAGATGAGCAGATGTGGTGGTACATCTTCTCCAAGGAGAAATCTCGAGAGCGCTACGTACTACATTTATGGTATAGTGCGTGCGTGTCATGATATACATAGTGGCACTATTCGTGATAAAGCTCTCCTATGTCTGAAAATTGAATACTATGGATATATAATAAGACTCTGCACTACAGGGGCGAAGGTGAGGCGCTATCTGCTCAAAAGAGATGATAGCGAGATCAGCCATAGATAAAATGAGGGGTACTTGGACGTCAGATATTGTGCTCCTGCCGTCTATCACAACATACTTAATACTCACACTCACTACTACTTAATAACTTCCAGGTATCAACTTATATCAGTAGATAGCAAAAAAACTCAACATTACAATGACTCCATACTCTATTACTTAATAGGGACCTAAAAGTGGCATTAAATTTTTTATCTCGATGTTGGTTATACATTTTGAATCATCCATCAACAATATCAACGTCACCAATAATCAATAAGGTTCTAGATTAAAATCTTTTTCCATAAAACAATCTCGTGAAAACTGTTTAATTTACGATTATGTGAGGGAATAAATAGAAACTTTAAATTAGCCTTTGGCAGGTCTTAACATCAGATTAGAGATTTCTTCTTAAATGATAATCACTTAGATAACCAAATAGAGTATGATCAGATTTAAATTAATTTTAAAATTTTATAGATTTAAATATACTTACGTGTTCTTTGCGTTTTGTATTTGTTTTTTTTCCTTTTGTTTGTTTATTAATTCTATGTACTGTGTAAACTAAAGACCAATTATATTGATCTTCTCTATATAATGTGTTCGTTCACATTCATTATAATCGGCACTAACTGATCATCTTATTTACATACAGATGAATTTATTGTGTGACGTATGATTTAAGATGTAATATTGCAAGATTATACAGATTTATAAAGTTAGTTTCTTTCTATAACAAAAGCGGGCGATTAAGTGTGTTTCTTGATCTCTATCAAGTATATTTTTGTATACATCTCTGAAATTATGATCAACCTAATATAGTTAATGGCTTCACTTATTTATGATAATTTCTCCCTTTCCAATGCGAACTTTATTTCAAGATGGTGAATAATTATAAAAAGATTTATTAAATTTTCAATATCTAGTTCTAACTAAGTAGTCACTTTTGAGACACTCTCTTTTAATAAATAGCCACACAGATATTATTATAGGTTTACTTGTTCTCCAATTACAATAAATCATAATTAACGTTGATATGTTATAGTTCTCTATAGATAATTTGCTTTTTATTCGATAAAAGATTATATAATATGTCTGATTTTGTCTCACTTTTTCCTTTAGTTAATTATTTTCTCATTTTCTCTATACAACAATACATTTCCGATCCAAATGTAGTTATTTGATGCATGGAATTACTGCAAATGATAAGATTTATTATATCAGGTAAATACTTTTTCTTCTCTGTTACATTTCATTTATAGTTCGAAGAGATATGCTTTTCTTATGTGACCAGATATCTTTACTAATTAGGCCCAAGCTCCGGTCTTATGCAGTTGAGAGGATGAGCTCCGAGTGTGGCACTGTCCTTACGTGGAACGATGGTGAATTTGAACCCTCTGAGTCATTTAACTGTACCAGCCCTTGGACTTTAAGATGACTCTCTCATAGAAATTTATTTTGATAAGATCATTTACTTATAAGGTGATTTCGTATAATAGTGAGAAATATGAGTTACATAGTAGTGTAACCAGGTATTTTTGAAGTAATAAATACTTTACTTTTACATTTATATATATATATCTAATACGATTTAATTTCCTCAATAAAATTATAATATAACTCTTAATTGATATACGATATCCTTGTATATGAATATCACATAATAAATAAATCAACAGTCATTTAGTCAGTTTATTTTTACAAATAAGGTGAATATTTTTTTCAAGATATAAGTTAATATAAATAAATTTTTTTTTCATATTAGCTTCTTCCTCTTCAAGTAAATATATCTAAAAAATTCAGAACAGTTTATTCAACGCATCAAGAATATAGTATTTAAGCGTAATTTGTAATCATATTATAATAATTATGGTGAGTGAGTATAGGATATAGGTTAGATTTTAACATCTTCATATATTATTCGATAACCAGGTATAAGTATATTCGATATATGTAGTCGCTTTAGGTTCCGCGTGGATACCTAAAGTGAATGATGCGATACAATGCAAGATAAAAAACCAGTATAGACAAAATAGGCAGATAGGATATAATGATGATTGAGGATGTAAGTGGAAGAATATACGAGAGCTATGCTTAATAGGACTCTATTAGAAACTCTTTCTCTGTATTATGAATATATAAAGGAGGCCATTAAATGGAAATAATATAGATAGTGTATACGTTCACCGTATGCTATAGCTCGCTAAAGTATGAGTCCGCTGATAAGATGTGTTTATGTCATATCTCTGGATACAGATGATAGATTCGAGCATAGAGGGATTGAGTATTATACATATAAAGCTTTCACTTTACACACATTGTTTTAACGATTCACATTCGTTAAACATTCATAAAATGAGTGCGACATCAGACATACAATTCTATAATATATATCATATGCTCTCTTATATACTCTCGAAATAAATATAAGGCGTATTTTATTTTTAGTGATTGAAATTGGTCCATTCTACTAGATTTATATTGCAATTTTTATTTATCGATTCTGAGTCCGAAAGCTAACTTATTTAAAACTATTCTATGTGGTGAATAGATACTATATAAATTTATGAAAAGGTAGTTGTCTAAGTATGCCATCAGAGAGATTAGAGCTGAGATAAGTAGGATATCTACTAGAATATGCTGAGATCATTACGAATACTATACATGTCTTTGATAAGTGATTATGATACGAATGAAGGCTGGTTTTCTCACTTTTTAAGTATGGAATACTACATGAGCTCCACATGAATTATACTTATTGGCTATGTACTATATGAAAGAAAATAAAATAAAATAATATTGAAAATGCATGTTTTTAAGTTAGATATGTCATACACAGGAAATTGCTTAAGGTCTTCGTTGTGTTAGGATCATTATTCTATACTTCACAGGTATTTTTAAGATTAACATTTTTATATAATGATAATTTAAACTTAAATATCTTGATAGGTATAAAATGGTTATTCAATATTCCTTTTGAGGCCTTCCATCTATTCGCGTATATTTTATTCTACTTCTGGCAAGCAACAGAGAATGGTACAGTTTTATTGGATCTCAAACCCCTTCGGACTAATTTGATCATCGTGATCGCTCTCTAGTTTCTATAATTCTTCAGTGATGTGATTAAAGAGATGAAATTTTTTTATTTTCAATAACCTTCTCAGGATAATTTATATGATACAATTCCAACCAATGACAAGCAACTCCAGACGTTTAATCAACCATAAACTTTACACTCAATGTAGCAATAATAAGGGATTAATTTATTAGGACTATAAACTAACACTATTATATATAATAAATAGATAAAAATTAATAATCCCAATCATAGAATCATAATCGATAGAGTTTCCTCTCAGGATAAATAATTCTATTACTCGTATTTGTAGTTTTTGTATATTTGTGCCTTATAGATTACATAACCGATAAATATATTAATTGTGACCGTGAAGTCATGACTCATATCTCTCGTGGGTTATGTCGCGCTTGTGTTGTTACATATGTTTACTCACACTTCTGATTCATCTTACACTTCCCTCACCCCTCTAGTTGACTTTGTACTCTGAGCATGATAATACTACCTGCCTCTGGAACGTTATACTATTTCAAGCTTCACAGATTACTAAGTATATCGATAAAAGCTATATTTACCACAGATAACAGTCAAAGTTGTCAAATGATCGTACCTATAATCAATAATAAAGCTCCTGGATTTTTATTTTGTTAGGAGGCTGTTTATATTTGAATGCAACGCCATCTGTATTTCAATAATGAAAGTTTTAAACGGTTTCTAATACTCCATTAGTTCACCCCTTCTATTCCGAAGTGATACATCCAAACTATAAAAATGTTTAATGAGCGTACGCTAGAGGAGTGGATATATTGACTTTTTAGCAATACTCAACCTGTTATTTACATTTCATGCGCTCAGTGATGACATCGCTCAAATAGTACTTGTATAGATAATACTGTAAAAAATACTCCTCTGACTAAATGTAACTTTGTAAAGAGACAATGAGTTAAGGTTTACGTTAACAATCACATTGCGTATACTGTTTATCATTTTCAGGGATAGCTGATACAACTTACTCCGGCAATTTGCCTGTATCTACTACGGCAAAACCAGTGTGAGTGAATGTAACCTTCTGTCTTAACTATATTATACCTGAGAGACGTCTGATCACTACAACAGTGTAGTTTTAATGTTTCACGGTGTTCATACCAAGAAGTGTGTTTAGGGAACGGCTAGGTGTGCGAAGCAATATAGTTGTGAGTTTGGATAACCATAACTCGCAGCAACTCTGGAGCACTCGATAAAATATATCTATCTTATCCCTCTGCATTATATAAACTGTACGTGCATTGTAGCTTCGCAAATCCGATCTCTGCATCCTCCGCTCCAGATATTCGGGTCATAAACTTAAATGGGGTTAGTCTTAATATGTACCTTTAAGACAAATACTATAATTCGTAGTGTGAATACACTTTCGAGCTACAAAACGGCGACGAACTTGATATATACCTCAGCATAGTTGAGTGCAGATATACAATTTTACATATCATCTACGCTCACATCATAACTCACGATTATATACGTGTCAATTTTATATTATATGCGACACTCATACAATTTTTTAATACAATTTCTACTTAAATATATATATGTTTTTCTATTCTTTTTCATCTATTTCTCTTATTTCCTGACATACTGATAATATTCTACTTCTATTTCGATACAATTACAATAGTTTATAAAGTAAATATATACATGTTATTTAACAATAATAAGCTCGCTAACCCTGCGCGTCTTTCTCTGCCATTATCTCATAGTATCGTATCAGAATATAACATATTTATTCTCTGTCACTTAAAAGCTCCTTTTAAAGCTTTCTATTCTCGTAAGATGTCCAACAGTGGACCTTATTTGTTGAATAAAATATTGTGCTTGTGCTTTTGTCTTCCTTACTGATGAACAAATTGTTATATACACGCTACCTGTTATATATAATTTTTTCAGTTACTATTATATATAACATAATCATTATGTTCTGCGTTTTTCTTATAGATCTGGTAACTAATCTCAGGTCATTAAGATAAAAATAAGACTTGTAATTTATATTCGCTGTAGCTATATAAAGGCTCGTATAATATATAGTTATCTTATACCATATACCTACTATTACCTCTTCAGATATGGAGAGAGGGTGATTTATTATTTTCGAAGTATGATATCGCTATTATAGTTAGTTAGTACTTTGCTATGCTTAATGCATATGAATAATAGGGAATAAGCGTGTACGGAAGGTGCGAGTGCGAGCTAAAAACCGCCTCACTTAAGTCATATACTTCCAACTCTGAGATGTGTGTGGAGTTTGTAAGATCAAACGAAGTGATATTCGATATATTATATTGATAGTTATTTTAAGTGTGTATAAGTGGTTGCGTGCAGCGGTTCTAAATGTTTATTACTACGATCCCAGAGTGAACAACATAAACGTCATTCATTCATGTGACTCTACAGATATGTTTGAAGCATACATAGGGAAGGTAAGGAAACTATTATATTTTAGATTAGATTGCATATTAATATTTTATTAGGTGACCCGAAGCACTCATTTACTATCAACTCAACACTACATCGTTCGTCTGGTTCGGCACTTTAATTTTAATAATAGTTTAAATTAATTTCGTTCTGTTATTTTTATGTAAGCCTTAGTCATTTTCCTTTAGAAGTGATATATATTAATATATAAATATATAAATATTATATAGTTAAATATATAAATTAATAATATTTTTGTACTCAATACATTATAATTATATAATGTGATATATAATTATATATAATATTTTATTATTATATCACTATTAATAATTATAATCTTTTTATTGATAAATATTATTAATAAATGAGTGAGGTGTGCTATTGAGTTTTTATACTCTCAATATAGTAACGTAAAAATATGCACTATATTATATGTAAGTAGAAGTAGTACTAAGTCACATTACCAGTCTATATAATATATATAGAGTCATTTAGTAACTAATATATTTTTATTTATTATTAAATATTATTTCCCTCCTCAGTTATTAAATACCAGGCTTAATTATAGTGAATATTTAGCTCGATAATGATCATATATATGTCATTTACATAATTTAGTGGCTGGCCATTGTTAATATCTATTATAATTTTTGTTCACTAAATTAACAAGGTTATTATTATTATATATATCTATTTATTATATAATATGTGGCGTACTATAATATTTGCTATAAAACTCTATATATATAAATATAAATAATAATTATGGTGATAATAATATTCTGAGTGATAATAAGTGATTTAATTCTTTACCTATCTGTACTCTATTATAGTAATTAACGTAGAGTGAGATACAATGAGATAAATTTACTACATTCAGATACGGTAATATTATTGATCTACATTGAGGTGATATAAAATATATATAGAAAGCATGATTTTAATTAATTATAACTATCAAATATTTAATATTTTTCTTCCTAGTTTGTTTTTTTTTAATATATCATCAATCATTAATTATTATTCATAGTCAATAATTGTATAAATATACAGGATACATATAATTTAAATACTACCTTATGACTATATTATGAGATGAGTAAAGTTAGTATATATTTAATATATTTTAACTAAGCCAAACTTAATGATACTATTTTATCGTATATATATATTATATTTTCATAATTTAAAATTTAATACTATATATATATATAGGTATATATTAATTATTTTTTATAATATTAACATATAATATGATAGTATATATTATATATATTATATATATATTAATATATATATTATATTATTATATATATATATTAATAATATTATATATATATTATATATATATATATAATATTATTTAATTTATAATACTTCATTTGAATATGTTTATACACACTTGCGTGAAATGGTCGCTGACCCCCCCTACCGAAAAAATTCTTACTGGGCTTAACGGGTCCTGAATCAAGTAGGTATACAGGAGAAGGGAGAAAGGTTGGGATATTATTAAGCTCAATCATGATTTAGGTGACGACGGTAAATACTGAAGTGATATAAGGTTTAAGCTCACTTGTTAAATTAACGATAATGATTATAGGTATATGTTATTAGCACTGAGACTAATATTTAATAATCTAAGGTCTTGCTGCGTGAGCCTGAGCCGGGAGCCTGTTGAGCTCGCAGGATTATACGTGTGTGGTGTATTATATATTATATAAGCGTGACGAAGGTTTGGGTGAGATAGTACTTATAATGCTCTCAGGAGTTCAGATTAATAACTTTTTTTGTGAGGGTGAGACTTGAAGCTCGAAGCCAGAGAGCCGTTGAAGGCGAATAGTTATTTGGGGTAACTCATGAGGAGTACCGGTATTAAGCCGGTAAGTCGGTATAAGTTCGAGTATTAAGTACCGAAATATTTAAGTAGGGACCTTAGTATAGTTAAGCATACCGAAGTAAGTAAGCCAGCACAATATAATTATAATTGTTATGAGAGCTGCTCCCTTGTGTGTTCCGGCAAATATATTCTAAAAATTAATTTAATATTAAATTATTAATATTTTTAATATTACTATTAGTTATTATATGTTATATAGTATATATATATATATATATATAATATATATATAAATATATATATATATTATAATATATATTAATATATATATATTAGTATATATATTAATTATATATATATATATATTTAAGTTTAGTAATGGTATGACATCTCTATATCGCATAGATTCCGGCGATCTGATCAATTATTGTATGGGATAACATCTAACACTACTATAATTGGAACTATTACCGCTATAATCCGCAATCTACTCTAATACTTAAACTGAGGCTATCTCACGCTAATACCGCACCTCATACGCATCCTCTTTTGAAAAATGTGGATGTTGAGGATGGATGTTAATAAATATATTAAGTTTAAATTAGCATTTTAAATATAAATAATATTTGGGCATCTTTATATCAGTAAATATAACCTATTATAGGAATATATATATAATTAATATATATATTTTATTAATTAATTTATTATATATAATATATATATTATATATATATAATATATTAATTAATATCATTAATATTATTATATATATATTATAATATATATATATTATATATATATGATATATATTATATATATATATATTTGTTAATTATATTGGTGAGTGGTCTTCCTCCCACAGTGAACGAATAGACTAGTTCTTACATTGAAGTAGATATCATATTGCACGCCTACTCCGTATTGGCCACCACTTAAATATTCATCACAGTCACTATCTAGCTATATGTCACGAGACTTCCTTACCTTACCATTTATATATGCATATATTATATATTAGCTAGCGGTTCGCCACCCTCGACATCTGTATCATCATATATATCATTGTAATTGTTTACCCATCTGGGACCCTATATTGTACGCATTGACTGTTATATTTTCTCTTAACTTTACGGGTTATAATACAGGCCTATCTAAAGATATTTTAATAAACCCATATCTTATTTATACTGAAATCTTCTCCAACTATTCAGCTCAGTTAAGTTAAACTCGGTATTTTCTTTATGTATTACTTTCGCAAAATGATGTAAATATCTATTATAAAATTATTATGATTATTAATTTGTTTATAGATAATTTGTTATGAGGACTATTAATAATGCAAGGTATAAATTATATTATATTTAGTACGTATTATATTTATTTTGATAACTGTTAACTATTACTTGAAATATTTTTATCTATTATTTTTCCACATTTTCTCGTCATGTTTTATATATAATATATATTTTGAAACATATTTTTTTTATTCATTTTTAAAAGTTTCCTTAGTTTTGACTGAATTATTTATATTCATCCCAGACTATGGGGGCTATAATGAAGTTCAGAAAAGATGCAACTTGGTAAATATATATATATATTAATTATATATATATAGTTATATATATTGTATAAATTATAGTATATATATATATATATAGTATATATATAATATATATAATTATATAATTATTATATATATATTATATATATTTATATTAATTATATATATATATAATATATAATATTAATATATATATATTAGTGATGGGACGATTTAATCGTCATTCGTCATTCGTCATCTGTCATCGTCATCGTCAATCGGCAAAAAATCAGGCATATTTTTTTAAAATTTCGTCATTCGTCATCGTCATCGCCAGAATTTTCGTCGATTATTTTATCCAATTAATTGAACAAATATTAATTAATTTTTGAATAATATTAAAACCTCATTAATAATAATAATAATAATAATTAATAAATAATAATGAATATAATAATAATTAATTTATATATGATATATATATATATATTATATAATATTTATTATATTATATATATATATATATATATATATATAGTATAGTTATAATATATATTAATAATATATATATATATATATATTATATATATGAGCTCTATATATATTATATATATATATATATATATATAATATATATATATTATATATATATTATATATAAATATATATATATATGATATATATATACCCATTTATTTACTTATATACCGCTTCAGTGCCTAATGGTATCGACGTTTCTGTTGATGCGTTCATATCCACACTCATCCTCCAGACAACATATCATATAAACATACTTATTATCCACACCTCTCTTCTAGGACACATCTTGCAGACATCCCTATCCCTTATATCCAACGTTGTGTAGGGAGAAAAAAATTGCCCACATCGTATGTGCGTGTCGTATCGTAGAAGGAGACTAAGGGGACGGTGGTAGTAGGTTGGCTGCCCAGTTACCCACTTATCTTTTGCCAGAATGTTAATGTATGCCTTCGGAGAAGGTTTCAGAAGATTAGAAGTGCAGTAGGATCGCAGTTAAGCCGCCCTTCTATCCTTCGGCCGAAAAATGTATGAAAATCGTTATCTGTTATTTGAAAATGTCAGAGAATATGTTGAGGTAATGAGAGAGGAGAGGTGATGGATGGTATTTAGAAAGGGGCAAATCTATTGATTATGCTCGCTGTGACTGAAACAAGATGAAAGGAAAAACGGGTGAAATGAACGGTGAAAATGAGTGATGGTGTGAAATGTGTTTGTGTTGCTGTGGAAAGGGAAGAGAGAGAGTGGAAAAGAAGGATTTGCAATTCTGATTTGTGACTTGTGTAGAGAGCTTTGGTAGATTTTATGTGTGTGTGAGCTACTACAGAGTCTTAGAAGGGTTTAAAATATATAAGTTTGAAGGTCAAAATTTGTGTAGGTTGCGACATATTGATCCATCTATGAGAGATAAGTTGAAAAAAGAGTACGATTTTCTGGATAAATCTGAATGATTGTTTTGGATGGGGTGGAAATAGGAGATTCAATTCATTTACCACATATTCTATATTCAATAATTTTATTTTTTTTTATAGTTGTCACAACCACTCACGGCAGAAGCCCTATTCAGAGAGAGGGGTGTAGTACTCTCAAAAGTTCACCCCTCTAGCGCAAATTACCGACATACGGTGAGCACAGACGCAGGCTGTTTAAAGTGAGAGATTTAAAATGTCAGTAGAATAACAGAAGATTGGAAGAGAATTCCACAAAACAGAAGGGGGTTGGAAAGAGAAGCACCACAGCGACAACTAGCTGATTTTTACCAGATGTCAAGCACAAATAACTCGCTGCGCAATACAGCACCTATTGTTGCTACGTAAGGCGTCGTAAAGGTGGGTGGTACGCGAGTGATAAGAGCACTTCTGAGCACTTGCCGCTGCAGTACCTATAGGATAGAGATTTAAAGCACCAACATCGCCTCACAAAGATAGAGGGTCAAGGAACTGGAAAGTACAGAACAGTTTTATAAGCCTTTTTGTTTTTGACTCGAACCCTGTCCAAAAGGCGGGTGAAACCAGAGGCCCCCCCCAATATTGAGAGCAGTACTCCATTACATGGCGGATTTGAAGACCTTTGTATAGCGGAGCAAACTGAGAAAAAGAGGAAAGTCCTCCAGTCTAAACAGAACTTCCAGTTCTTTGAGGCGCCCTAGCAAACCGTTGTGATGATGTGAGGTTTCCAAGACATTTTTTTTGTTCAATGTTAAGGCCAAAAAAAAAATGGATGTTTTTTTTTTGTCAACAGGAGAGACGACATAACCGTCGAAAGAGACAGAGATAGGAAAAGTTAGAAGGTATTTTGGAGAAGGAGATTTGTAAGTTGAGTTTTTTTAAAGATTGAATTTCACGAAAGTTATTTCTATCATCAGCGAGAATAATAAAATCGGGAAGATTAAGACGAGAGGCATTCCAGAAGTAAAAAAGTAAAAGTGGGAGTAGAATTGATATGAGTTAAAGAATGAAGGGTCGAGTCATCGGAATACGAGTGGATAGAGTTAGAGGTGCAGGTGAGAAGAATCATTAATGAAAAGTAGGAGATAAAACAGAACCCTGAGGAACACCACTATTGACAGAAAAGAAGAAGTCGCCCCATCACAACAGCCGATATGTGAGCGATTTGAAAGGAAAGCTAGGATATTAAGTAAGCAATAGAGAAGGAGGAAACGCCAAAGGAGGGGAAGCTTGGGAGAGCAGAACGACTTGACTGCAGGCAAATTTTTTTATAAGAGAACGGTTTTTAGCAAATCACAAATAAATTCCATGAAAAGAAGGGAACATATAACTGAAAATAAAATATTTTTGTCGGCAATCTTTGTTTAGAATCTTTCTAAAAACTGAAGATCTGATATTTAAAGCTAGGAGTGCTCTTTGTGAACTAGGACTTAAAATGTAATAACACTATCGAACAGAAATTCCAAGTCGGAGTCAAATAGTTCATCAGTTTCATTGAATCCTCCCTTGTTAGAATTTTTGTCAGGATATGAAGATGAAGAAGTCAAATTTTGACAAGCTATTGGGAAAAATTGGAGCATGCAGAAAAGCGATTTTAAAAAAAGTTAAAGAGACAATCTACTAGTAAAGGACATTCTCCACCTAAATATCTTCTAGAAAAATTAAAAGGTAGAATTCCATAAGGTTATTAGATGAAACAATGAAAATCGACCCCGGAAATCAAAGTTAACAGTAAAGAGGCAAGTCCAATTGCATATCCTAAAAATTTTGCAAGATGCCGCTAGCACGATTACAGCTTTGCCTCCTATTCAAGTGAATTTTGGCTTCTTATTTTTTGCTCTGCTTTTAAAGATTTTTGGATACCATCCGCCGGTAAAAGATAAAAGGCCATTGGATTGATGAAGTTTTATTTTAAGAACAGATTATTTTGAATAAATATTTATATAACATAATATGTCGGCCTGTTCAAAGAGAAATTATTTTTAAATTTAGGAAGAAATTGTAAATATTATATATATAGTATATATATATATATATCATATATATATAATATATATATATATATAATTATATATATATATATATATATATATATATATATATATCTCTATTATATATAAAAATTGTATTTATATATATATATTATAATATATTTATATAAGCATAAAATCTGTTTTGAATAAAATTATGTTATGTATGTTCAGGCTCATAGTTCAACGAGGAATTATTTTAAACTTTAGGATGAATCTAAAATATGAATCTATTAAGATAATTGTGTTACCAGAGTGTGGGATGGGGACCCAACTTAAATGCACCTCCACCAACCTCTTTCGCCCATCGTGTGAATCTCAGACCTTGAGATTTTACAATGGATTATATACTTTTTTTGCACTAGTAAGAATTTCAAAATATAATAAGGTTGTGCTTGAGAAGCATCAGTTTTTCTGCCTTTTCTGCTGAGAGTCTGTTTCTCTTATCATCATTGCTAAATACTTTCTCACTTGGAACGCTAGTTGGGGGACAGCCCCGGACAGGCCAAGTATTTCCTTGCAAGTTTAATCAAGCTTGGATAAACATTTTGCTTAACTTTCCACCAACTGATTGGATCATCATTTTTTGTATCTAGTCGTTTTTTTGGTGATAGTTTTCAATCAATTTACATCTTTTGGTAATGCGTGCGTTTCTTCTTCACTACTGGACTCTAGAAATTCTTCCAGTAAATCTGTTATTGCTTTACTTGTAGAAGGTGCTGGTTCTGTAGATTATATATTTTTTTTCCTTTAAATGAGTGGCGAATTAACATACTGTTCAGATTGAAGGTTTTCAACTGCAACACAAAGTGAAGCTTTAATTTGTTCTAATATTGTGTTACAAAAGAACTTGCCTTTATGACGGGGATCTAAGTAATTTGCAATAGTATGAAGGTCATTAATTTTCACAGAACCAAAGCGTTTTTCTAGCTCTAGTTGTATTACATCTTTCGTTCCTTTTAAACAGTAATCATTTTCATTTGAAGATGGTGGGGGGAGGGGGGGAAAAGTTGGCACTCAAAACATGCTTCCTTAGCTTTGAGGTTAATGGTATTACATCGGAGACAGAAGCTGTAGAGGCGCTGATTTATTTGGTAATTTCTTCAAATGGTTTCAGTAGCTTAATGCAGTGTAATATGATGTCATTTTCCACATTAGTAAGAATGTTAATTGTGGATTTTGAACTGGCGTAAAAAGTAAGAGGTTCTTTGAGCAATACCATTCTTTCCATCATATGAAGAGTACTATTTCAGCGAGTTGGAACGTTTTTGATAACAGTAAGATATGGAATACCAAGCCGTTTTTAGAATCGCCTTCAATTCATTTTCATTTTCAGATTCATCTTAAGTAGTTTTATTATAAAATTCTTTATCAAATCTCGACAATTAATATCCGCGCAACATCCGCAGGGCAAAGGGCGGATGCGGATGCGGATGCGGATCTTTAATAATGTGCGGATGCGGATGCGGATGTTACTTACATCACTAATATATATATTTATATAATATATATTGCGTTTTTATTATGGTAACTT